>PVIW01007384.1:55429-73756 GCA_004026585.1 Noctilio leporinus | reverse complement strand
TTCCTGAATTTTTTGGTATAGTTTGAGGAGGATAGGAGTTAGTTCTTCTTTAAATGTTTGGTAAAATTCACCTGTGTAGCCATCTGGACCAGGGCTTTTGTGCTTTGGGAGATTTTGGATTACTTCTTTAATTTCACTAGTTGTTATTGGCCTATTCAGGCTTTCTGCTTCTTCTGGGTTCAGTTTTGGTAGATTATACAAGAAATATTTCCTTTTTACCCTATCGTTTCCATGGACAGAATGGGCATCTTCTGACTTTGGCTTGGCCATGTAACTTGGTTTGGCTAATGGGTTTTTAACCTGTATGACATCACCAAAGACTCAGAAATCATTTGTGAGAGTGGGCATATTCTCTTGTTCTTTTGGCATTGCCTGAGCTAGCCCTACAGATCTAGGAGGAAGATGAGAGACAGGTGGAGTGGACCCACTCAGCTAGCCCCAGCTCCTGTCTTCCAGCTGTAAGCCATTCTGTGAACACATAAGCTAAACAGACACTTTTACATTTTTTTAATTTTTAAAAATTAATTTATTCTTGTATTACATTTATCTCATTTTTCCACCATTGCTCTCCCTTTCCCCATCCTTCCAACCCCATTTCCCACAGTCAATTCCCACATATTGTCCATATCCATGGGTCATTTATGTTAGTTCCTTGACTAAACTGTTCCCCTTCTTTGCCTCTTTCTCCTCCTCCCTTCTCCTCTCTGCACACTGGAAGTCTGTTTCTTATTTCCATGCCTCTGGTTCTATTTTGCTTGCTTGTTTGTTTTGTTCATTAGTCTTCTGTATTAGGTAAGACCATATGGCATTTGTCTTTCACTGACTGGCATATTTCACTAAGCATAATACTTTCTAGTTCCATCCATGTTGTTGCAAAGGGTAGGAGTTTCTTCTTTCTTTCTGCTGTATAATAGTCCATTGTGTAAATGTACCAAAGTTTTTTGATCCACCCATCCACTGATAGGCAGTTAGGCTGTTTCCAACACTTGGCTATTATGAATAGTGCTGCTAATAACACAGGGGTGCATAGGTTCTTCTGAGTTGGTGTTTCTGTGTTCTTTGGGTGTAATCCTAGCAGTGAAATCGTTGGGTCAAAAGGCAGTTTCATTTTCAGTTTTTTGAAAAAAATTCCATAGTGTTTTCCATAGTGGTTGCACCAGTCTGCATTCCTACCAACAATGCATGAGGGTTCCCTTTCCTCCACATCCTGGCCAACACTTGTTTGTTGATTTGTTAATGATGACCATTCAGACAGGAGTGAGGTGATATCTCATTGTGGTTTTAATTTGCATGTCTCTGATGGCTAGTAGCGTTGAGCATTCTTTCATATGCCTATAGGCCCTTTGTATGTCCTCCTCAGAGAAGTGTCTAAACAAGCACCTTTTTAAAAGTGCCACTGAAATTTTGTTATTTGGCAATAGCTAGTGACACAATTTATCTTTGACTGTACCCATACTGCTTTTCCTCTTTTGTCTTATAGGAAGACACATTCCTTTTGCTTTCCAAGGCCTTAAAAGCACATTAAAACACAACAGAAATTATTTATTTATTTACTGACAGGAGGGAAAACCCTGAATTCAAATTCTTGTTTTAGCCCAGGACTTTGGTTCATCATTTCCCTCCTTTACTTGTAGCTCTAACATCTGCTTCCTTCACTCTTATCTACGTATATCCTAAATCTCTTCTCCTCAGACTCCACGGCAGATTCTTCCAACCTGCTCTTCCTCATCCATCATTCCACTCACTCCCTAAATTTTTCATAAATGCTGGAAAGGCACAAGAGAAAGAAGAATATGACAAGGTCATGAAGGACATGTGAAAGACCACTTCAAGAAAAATGAAATGGTCAACTATGGAAAATACTGTTATGTGGCTCTGTAACCAAGGGCCACCCAATCCCACCCCAAGTCTTCTGCATGTCCATAGGCAGTATTCATCTTGCCTACAATATTATGACAGTTTCCAACCAAACGTCTTAAAAGCATGCAAGCTGCAGGAAAAATACAACAAATACATTCTGTGCCCTTCCAGAGCTCATTAGGCAATCTAGAGCCAGAAAAGCAATAATGATAATACAGTGCATTGATGATGGAGGGTGCTGTTAGTACAACAAAGAGATTCAGGACTGAGACCCAGAGAGGTCAGGAAGGACTCTCCATGGGGAGAAATAAGTAGGCTGAGGCCTGGGGTGGGGTTGATGGGGTAGGGGTTAGCCAGGTACAAAAGTTCATGAGCAAAAATCCAAGAGGAAAAAGCATAGAGGTGTGAGAGGTGAGGCTTAGTGAGTGAGTGAATAAATGAGTGGTGAGAGACACAAGCCAAAAGAAAGAAAATTCTAACATTTTTAGTCCTTTAATATTGCCATTTGAGAACTTAAAATTATATAGCAGATGACAACTTAACAAATGAGTAAACTTCTGCTCAGATAACATTTATTGAGTACTTAGTACACATGCCAAGCATGTTTAATTAAGCATCCATGATGGAGAGATCTGTAGACCTGGCTCTTGCCCTGAAGAGATATTAGTATAACCATTAAAGACTTTGCTTTGACACTTAAATGACTATTATTGAAAATGAGGCATAAATGAAATAAATTTGCAATAATCTGTTTTCTGAACGTAGTCTCTGTTTCTCTCTCTCTCTCTCTCTCTCACACACACACACACACACACACACACATCTGCTAACCCCTGTGTTTCATATATACAAGTCTATCTGGAAAGAGCCCAGCCATTGTTAATATAATGAGAATGGCTAGTGTGACATCAATTTAACCTAGCAGCCAAGGAGAGTGGACTGGAATGTATGTGTGAACAAGAACAACTTCACTGTGTTAGTCAGTGCGGCAGTAGATGCCACTGAGCAAGTATGTGTACTGTGTGGTTGTCACATTCAAAATGACTGAGCAAGTAGAACAACAAATCTGCATCAAGTTCTGTGTTAAGCTTGAATATTCTGCTGCAGAAACTATTTAGATGATTCAGAGGACCCCAGCTTTGGGCAACTGGTGATTGGCAGCTTCATTACAATAATGTGCCTTCTCATGAATCATGTCTCTTGAAGAATTTTTTTATGAAACATCAAATCTTCCAGGTGACTCAGCCCTGCTACAGCCCAGATTTGGTGTCCTGTGACTTCCAGATTTTCCCAAAGCTAAAGTTACCTTTGAAAGGGAAGAGATTTCAGACTGTCACTGATGAGAGAACTATATGAGATCCCAAGGTGCCTACTTTGAAGGGGACTGAGACATCATTATTCGATATGCAATAGTTCTTGTATCTTGTATCTTCTTCAATAAATGTCTCTGGACAGACCTTGTATATCTATATAAGCAAAAGTACATTTACAGTTTATTCTTATATTATTATTTATCATTATTATATTATTTATTTGTATTATTTGTCTTTTTCCATATGAACTGTAAACCTGCTTATTTCCACTCCACAATATAGATACAGATATATGTATAGATGTGTATATATATGTGTATGTGTGTGTGTGTGTGTGTGTATGTGTATGTGCATATACTGTTTTAGAGGTCTGGACCGTGGACCTAATCATTAGCTTTGTTCCACAGAAAATAGAGAGCTTCTATACCCTGTTATTAGCCTCCACTTTCCACTGCAAATCCCTCTTATTCTCTATAGCCTCAGTGTCCTCTATTTTTATTCTCTGTACCTTTGCTGTTCAATATGGTAGCCACGAGCTAATGTAATTATGGAGGACTTGATATGTGACTAACATGAACTGAGATGCACTGTAAATGTAAAATATAAAAATAATTTCAAAGACAGTATAAAAAATATGACATTCTGTAATAATTTTTATATTGATTACACATGAATATATATTGAATAATCTGGGTTAAATAAAATATATAACTGATATTAACTTCACCTTTTTCTTTATACTTTTTTAAAAATGCCCTGGGCTGGTGTGGCTAAGTGGATTGAGTGCTGGCCTAAGGACCAAAGGGTCACCAATTCGATTCCCAGTCAGGGCACATGCCTGGATTTCGGGTCAGATCCCCAGTTGGGGGTGCATGAGAGGCAGCCAATGGATGTTTCTCTTACACATGGAAGTTTCTCTCCCTCTTTCTCCTTCCCTTGCCCTCTCTCTAAAAATAAATAAATAAAATTAAAACAAAGTTATGTTTAAAATGTGGCTATTACAAAATTTAAAATTATATATATAGGTAACATTTGTAGCTTTTCTTATAGAGTCAGTTCTACTTAACACTTATTTTGGAAATGTGAATTTGTTCCAGAGTGATGATATATTGAGGAGTGATTTGCGGCTGCTTATATCTACTAGGAACACCAGATAATCCCAGAAAACTGCACCCAGGTGAGCAGAACTTCATAGGAACACACAGTCTGTTCAGGCACACAGAGACCTCAAACATCCTCTAGTTACTTCAGTTCACCACCACACCATCCACATTTTGGGCTACAGCTTTCTGTCACTTCTCGGATGCACCCCCTCCCTACACTTTCCAGAAATGTATAAGCAACAACTCACTGGCAAGTAAACACCAGGTCTTTTCCAAGGTTAAAAATGCAATATAGTATAGGATTTATGTATCCTCAATTATGTAACATATTCAAAACTGGGTTACTGTTTTTACTAGGTTCCTATCTTTTTTTTAGTGTGTCACTGGCAAAGTTTTTGAGTATTTTATCCCTAATCCCACTTTCTCTCTAAGTCCTATGGTTTTTATTGTGGGGTTTTGCTCACAGTGTTTTTCAGCAAAGCTCATGAGTATATTTCTATTGGACAGTGCTGTGCTATTGAGCCTCAAATTCTAGCACATCAGTCCTATTATGTGTCCACTTACTTAATAGGGTACTGGACCTTCCTTTTAAACACATTTTTAAAAAATTTAAAGCACAATTTCAAAGGTACTGTAGGGACAACCACCAAATAACCTATATGTATGTGGCTAATGATTACTTTAATAATATTAGTGCTGACATTACTTTAAACCTGAAAACAACTGTTATCCTTTTATGAGCAGTGCTAGGAAAAGTGAAATAAATAATTGGTTTGGCTGCTTTGTGTAAAATGTGTTGTCTTATGGACAGTGTGACTATTTAGGAGGGCTATTCCTTAAAATTGCAGGGGCCACTGTTATTATGGCATCACTGGGAAGGTGCTGGGGCCTGAGATTTCTGCTTCTGAAGTCTGGCTTTAGCCTATGCTGTCAGAATAGGCCCTGGGGTCTTGATCCAAAAACCAGAAAAGAATATGTACTTACTTAAACATGGATATTTCCTTAAAAGCTTTTTGTTTGATGTGAGTAGAAGTCATTTTGATTACCCAATTTCTATATTTATTAGGACTGGAACACCAAAACACTTGAAAATAATTTCAGTGGTAATGAACTGTGGCATTCAATCAATGTGGGACACCACAGTCAATTACTCTTTCTCTTTATTTTGGTCCTCAGCAATCAATTGGGATTGATACTCTCAATCTTGATTGATAGGAAAGTGCAAATCTCAAATAATTTTCTAAAGTGGGCTGTCATAGTGTGGGTAGGCAAGCTCAATAGGTCTGAAGCTGTCCCCTGCACTTCCTTCCACATGGGCCATTGATGTGCCATGGTTTCTGCCCCATGTGGTCAATAAGAGCAGCTGTGACCAGTCCCAGCCCACTCTATCTTCTTCAAGATGTAGCTGTATGAAATCACCCCAAATTTCAAACTTGGTGAAATCAATAACTGAGCAAAAAGAAGAATCTGGAAGATAAATCATGCAAAACTGGAGAATCCTAAGGAAGTAATGAACTATAACCCAGGGGGAGCATACCCACATGTTGTAAGTATACTTTTTTAAAACTAGGGGTAGGTGAGGAGCTTAAAGACTCTGAAGAAAGGCTCATTTAAGTTATCTCCACATGTCTTCTTCAGGGAGGCAGAAAGACCCCTGAATTGCAAGTGACATCCTCCTGGATCTGCTATTCACAAGTGGGGACCTAGCATGACCTCACCATTGGAGACATGGGTCCCAATTCATATGTGCAGGTGGGTGTAGGCTAATGGTTTCCAAACCATGTTCCCTGGGGTGTGTTGCATTTCAGAAAAAGAGCAAAAGGGCTGAGGAGTGAAGGAAGGAATGACTGAGCAGAAGGCCAAATATCCTCACTCCATATAAACAAGAGCAGCTCTGCTTTGTGCATTTGACTTTATGTAAGATTTTGTTTGGAGGAACAGCCTGATTAGTGTGTCCAAGTCTGAGCATCAGAGTCACACTTCCTGGATATACATATCCTAGCTCCCACTCTCTAGCTGGGTGACCTTGGGCAAGTTACCTAAGCTTTCTGAGCTTCAGTTTCCACAAATGAAATAGTCAAAGTGCCAACTCTAAAGGAGCATTCAGGGAGATGAAATACATTGATATGTGTATTATATTCAGAAAAGCACCTTTTAAAATGTTTTAAAATTGTAGCTTTAAACTCTTTTGACCATACATCCCTATCAGAAAAGGAATTCTAAACATGTAATCCCCGTATGTGTACACTTCATGCAAACATGTACTGTGTTCCAATATACTTTGTTTTAAGGTGTGCAAAAAACTCTGTAATGGACATAAAGAGGGACTGTAGATACTGAATGTGAGTAAAGATAAACCCTCGATTCCCCCATGTGTCTTGGGCTCAGAGTGCTCAGCACCTGAACCTGTCTCAGACCTTCAGTGGAAACAGCTGAGAGAGCCCTTGCAGTCTTCATTTTCATTCAAGATGTGATGTTTTGAATGTTCCCAAAAGGAAGTACACATATACCATGTACCCTAGGGGCAGGAAAAAATACAAGACGAGATCTATAGTCCTAAGCAACAAAATATTGTGAGAAGCTAATACTAAAATCCTGGCTGAAACCTCACACCTGGGGTTCCCAACAGAGTATCCATGCAAGAGAACAAATGAACAGGGAAAAGGTCTTTTCTTTTAGCACCCTGGGATGCATAACAAAAGTTCACCTTTCTCCCCTGCCTCTTCCTATGGAAATCCCAGGCCAGGAGTCCATGTCTTTGAGACAGTGTCCAAGGGCATTTCCTTTAAGACCTTGACCTCTAGTAGTTACAAAGCCCCCAAATGTGCTGTGGAATTCCCACATTTGGACTTTCTTGTCATAGAACATTCACCAACCAACTAGGATGTGGCTAGTTTGGAGTATGTGAACTGTCCATTCTGAATCTGAGATCAGAAAAGCCTTATTAGAAGCCTGCCACATCCATAGGAAGGAATTATTGAGAAACATCACATAGAATGAAACATACTATTTATATCATGATAAATACATAAGTCACTCTCCTCATCCAAGGATATGTTATTGGTTTTAGAGAGGGGAAGGGGCAGAGAAAGAGGAAGAAACATTAGTGTGAAAGAAAGTTTTGCCTCCCATAGGCCTCAAACCTGCAACCCGGGTATATTTCCTTACAGAGAATCAAGCCTACAGCCTTTTGGTGTATGAGACGATGCTCCAACCAACTGAGCCACACAGACAGAGTACAGATATCAAGAGCTAATGTTTCTCTCAGAAAGTAGCATCTGGAGCTAAGCATTTTTATGTGATTATCATAGAAATGTTCTAGGTTATCTGCTCAGCTCACAGAAAACCTCCTATATGTCTACCTCCCACACAGAACAAAGGGCAGGCGGCCACACAGTTTCTACAGCAGAGCTTCTCAACCTCAGACTTGTGATCTGGGGACTTACAAACATAGAGTTCCTACTTCAGTAGGTTTGGTTGGCTGAGAGGCCTTACCTCTAACAAGCTCCCACACCTCTAGGGTTTCCCTAACTTGGGTTCCACAAGACATCCCCTCATCATTACAATTTTCTGTTTCTCAGTTAAGCTTGTTATAAGTTGCTTTCTGTTACTTGCAAACACAGAATCCTACTATACAGTATTAGAAACTGTAAACTGTTACTGAGCAAGCACTGGTCCTTTCCATCTCAGACCTTATTAAGAACACACAGAAGGTGCTTGTTAGATAATTGATGTTTGAATGATGAACATAATGCCTCAGGCATTGTGTTCTCTACAATTTCTCTGAGCCCAAATTTGGAGAATCCCTTTTACTTCCTGTCTTACTGTCAATCCTAGAAATCCAATTGTGAATGCGACACTCTGTCAATTTTTCTATTTATGTCATCTATTCCCTCAGCACTCTAATTTCATTTTTCATATCTGGCAAGGGACTCAGGAAGGTGTGTTTCATCTTTAAATACCATGAAAGTTATGAATATATCTTTCCCAAACTGCCAAAATAATTGTTTCATTTACAGAACTGAAATTCTCTAGGGAGTGTCCCAGTGATGTTCTAAATTGCTAAAATCAGATATGCAGAAAACAAATATGGAGTGATCCATATGCTTCTGATCCTGAATTTAGCCTCTCAGTGCAACAAAATATTGCATTTCAATCACTTTCAGTCAGCTTGGGGTGTGAATATGTGTAGGGTTAGGGCTGGATTGAAGCCACTCGCCAGGAAACTTCTGCAGAGAGGAATTTTGTTTACATAGCCCAAGGATCCTGCAAGGGTTACCATTTAGACAGTTCACTTTAAGTAGGATGATGATGATGATGATGATGGTGCTAGAGCACATTTTATGTTCTAGGCAGTTTTCTGCACCTTACATATGTTAACCCATTTAATCTTCAAAATAACCATACAAAGTAGTTATCATTATTATCCCAATTTACAAAGAAAAAACTAAGCTCAGAAAGATTATTTTTTAGAACATTTATTTATTGATTTTTAGAGAGGAGAGAGAGAGAGAGAGAGCAAAATGCATTCATTGGTTAATTCTTGTATGTGCCCTGACTGGGAATTAAACCCGCCCGCAACCTTGGTGCATTGGGACGATGTTCTAACCAGCTGTGCTCCCCTGCCAGGGTGGCAACATAATGATCAGATGTTTTGGAACAGCTGCTGCATTTTCCTGGCAGCAACTATTCTCTCTCTTCTGATAACTGTGCCTCAGTTTTCCTTTGGAGAACCACTCTTTCCTTTTGCACAATATTTTTGTGGGACAAAGTTTCTAACTTATGCCCTAGGACCAAAAGTTTGTCTAATTCAGTAATTGTTGGATCAGGAACTACATGAGACAGGCATTGTCTTTTTCATCTCAGACTCTAGCACAGAGCACAATTTAGGTACTTAATAAATAGTTTAAGAACAAACAAGTGAAAACAGCATACAATGTAATGTTCTCTATGATTGTATGGTTAGGAAATGCCCTGATTGGTCAAGCTTGGGTAGTGTGCTTACTTAGACCAATCAGTAGCTCTCCTGAGAAGTGAATGGAATGACATGTGGATAGATGCTTTCTGGAGCTGATTCATCCTGACCATAGTGCCCTAGAGGGACTGCTACTTCTGTCCTGGAATTAACCCCAGTTTCTGTACATTATAGGTTCAGATTTCAGTTTTAGCTCTCTGAGATACCCCTTAACAAACAAATAAATTCCCTTTTTGCTCTACTGCACCAGAATTGGTTTGTATTACCTACAACCAAACCATTCTGCATTGTAACTGGCATTCTAAGTTGGTGCTTTGGGATGATGCTCTAACCAGCTGTGTCTATATCGTTCATAACATAGCTAGACACAGAAACTTTACACAGACACTGAACAGCACTGAAAGCCCAGGCTATAAGTTAGGCCACATATAGCCCTTGGCATGGAGCCTTCACTCTTTCATCAAATATCACTCACAGGGTGCCTTTATGAGCCTGGGGGTATAAATGAGTCTTTTCTGTGGATTTTTCTTTTCATGATGCCAATAACATCATGTCCACTTTGCAGATAAGGAAATTAAGGTTCGAGGAGTTTAAATAACTTTCCTAAGAACATAATACAGTAAGTGACATAGTTAGGACTGAAAATCATGTCTTTCTAAAGCCAAAGCAATTGCTCTCACAGTCTCCAATGGCCTGGGCACTTGGTTCACTGGCAGGGCTGAAAAATCTTGTGGTGGAGCTTGGGCAAAAGGAAACAGCAGAACTGAATGGAGGCTGAGTTCATTATTGTTCAAACTAGTTCAAGGGGTGGGGACAACAACCAAGTAAGTCATTATATTCTACACTATTCAATGACTTTTTATATTAAATAGAAATGGTCTCACTTAAGAAACTTTGAGTCAATAAAGGTTCTAGGAATTGGCTGAGTTTTCCCAATCTCCCTAGCTCCCATCTGTTAAGTCACTCATATCTACCATCATGGTTTAAAAAGCACATGCAATCTCTTCTGTCCTAAAGGCAGCCTTCTCCCATTCTACAACTCATGTGAATCTATTCACATTCAACTGAAAACTTACTACAACTTGTTAAGATCACTTGAAAATATTTAAGTCAAAGGGCAGTACCCGGCATCACATCCAAGTGGAATCTTTTTTTCCTCTGATTTAGTGAGCAGCAGATGTTTTTGCCCTTACAGCGTCCATTTCATCTTCTTTTGATTTTTCTTGCAATAGCCCCTCTTGGTGCTTGATCCATGTGGCTGAGTAAGGCTGACCTTGATTCTTCTTATCTTCTTAATACAAAAATCGGCACATGATTCAGGTCTACCAAACAAATGCCTTCCATCCACCTGGCTACAACATTTGGTTAGTGGTTGCCTCCCCTCCCCCATGGTGTCACATAACTCAGTTCTTGGGCTGCCTGAGAATAAAGAAAACACCAGAGGTGGCAAGGCTGTTAAGAAATCGAGGTGAGAATGGAAACTCATTGCTTTGTTTGCATGCTTGAATGCAGCCACACCTGGAACCTAAGCCTTGGACTTGGTAGTTACAAAGTAAGTCAGAAGCTCCCTTTGTTCTTAAGCCAGTTGAATTGGGTCTCTGAATCTCCTAATCAATAGAGTTAGAAGTAATACTTTTGACTCAGCTATGTATTTTTGAATTACACTTACCTACTCTGAACTGCTCCCACATTTTTCTAAATCTTAATCAAGTGGTCTAAAATTTACTGATTTCCTTTTTCTGTTTTAAAAGAACTTTTATTCATTATTTTTAGAGAGAAGGTCAGGGAGGGAGGAAGAAAGGAAGAGAAACATCAGTGTATATATGTATCAGTGGAGATAGCTTCTCACCTATCTCCAGCTAAGGCTGGAGACCTGGCTTGCAGTCTGGTTATGTGCCCTGACTGGGGAATCAAACCAGAGAGATGTTTGGGTTTACAGGCTGGTGCCAACCCACTGAGCCATACCAGCCAAGGCCCTGATTTTCTAATTTAAAATTTTTATGATCATGCCCTAAAGTTCTTTTGCCTAGAAGCTAAATGTTTTAATATAAGAAAGGAAAAAAAGCCAATTATTCTTAAATTGATATTTATTAGATTTTAACACAATTATGTATAATTATTTCAAGTAATGTATAAGAATATTTTAGAAAAAATAGTTATGTTATTAGCTATAAATAGTTACTTAGGTGGGGGGGGACAGAGGGGAGCAAAAAGGGGATGGATGTAATACAACAACAATAAAATTAAAAAAAAAAAAAGTTACTTATTATATACTATTTATTGAAAACCTACTAAGTTCCAGGCTACTAAGGATAAAGCAGGAAGCAAAACCAGAAAAATATTTCTACATTCATGGAACTTACATGTTGGTGGAGGAGAAATAGAAAATAAATGTGGAGAACCAAGATAATGGAGAGGTAAGTGGAGCTACATCCATTTCCTCCCAAGGCCAGTCTAGAACTACAACTTAATTGGGAAGAAATCATCCAGAATAACTACCAGAACATCAGCTGGAAAGAAACCTTATAACTACGGACAAAACAGAAGAGGTTGCTTCATCACAATGTCACTGATAGGAAGTGTGGAGATGCGAGAGGGCTGGCTGGGCCCCTGTGGATGGCAGCTAAAGGAATTCGAGCAGGGTTCCACCTGAGAAGGGTGGATTCTAAACCCCCAGCTGGGCTTCCTAGCCTATAGCAAGAAAGCTGAGAGTAAAACAGCATCCAGCTGTGAAAAGCAAAAAATTGCCAGGTCTTGACAGCTTAAAAGAGATACAGAGTTCTTAAAGGGACCACACATGAAAATACATTGGCACCCACTTAACCTGGTTTTCAGCAGAGGGAGGACAGAGTGGACTAGAGATAGTTAAGGAGATGGGACAGCAGTTTTGAGGAGAGAGATGAGGGAGCAGCCAATGAGGTCCCAGACCTGACCCATCCTCCATACCATAGGCAGACCACTTTTCTCCAAGAGCTGGCGACCTGAGGAGAAGTGATAGCCCTGCCAACAAAAATTAATCTGCCATGCCCAGTGTTGCCTAAGCCTGATGGCTAATTAACTGGATTAACAACTGAAGGAGACAGACAATGATAGTGGATCTCTGGTAGTCTCCAATAGGCTGACTAGGCCCAGACTGAGCCATGGGCTGATGTCACCAAGGGCGGGTCCAGGAAGTAAAGAAAGTGCACACAGAAGGTCACACCATGAAGACAGGAAGTCAAAGGTGACCAATCTAAGAAGTAGAAACAGATAAGAAGAGTCCCCTAAAATAGGATGAAACAGCCCTCCAACAAAAGGAAAGGAGAAATCCCTAGAAATAGTATGAAATGAAATAGAGGCAAGCACTTTCAGATACAGAATTCAAAATAACAATTACAGAGAAACACAATGAGCTCAATGAGCTCAAAGAAAACTACAAACAACTCCTGGGAACTACAAAGAACTCCAGGGAAACTACAAGGAACTTATTGAGAACTATACCAGCATTAAAAAGGACACAGAAACTATCAATAAGAGCCAGGAGGAAATGAAGGATAGAATGTGTAAACTGAAGAACACAGTAGAAGTAATCAAAAGCAGACTATATGAAGCAGAGGAGGAGATGAAAGAGCTGAAGGACAATATAGAAAACATTCTGAGATAGTGCAACAAAATGAAAAAAGGTGGAAAAAGAATGAAGAGGTTTTTAAAGGAGCTGCAAGACAATATGAAATGTAATAATATCCATATCATAGGGATACCAGAAGAAGGCAAACAAGGGATAGAAAACCTGTTTGAAAAAGTAATGACAGAAAACTTCACTAACCTGAGGAGAGAAAAAGTCACACAAATTCAGGAAGCACAGAAGGTATCATTGAAGATGAAACCAAACAGGCCTACTAAAAGATACATCATCAATAAAATGGCAAATTTCAAAGACAAGGAGAGAATCCTAAAAGCAGCAAGAGAGAAACAGCTAATAACATACAAGGGAGCTCCAATAAAGCTATCAGCTGATTTCTCACCAGAAACACTACCAGCCAGAAGGAATGGCAAAAAATATTCCAAGCAATGAAAAACAAAGGCCTACAACCAAGACTATGCTGCCCATTTGAATGAAGCTGCAAGGCTTTTATTCAAAATGGAAGGTGAAATAAGGAGTTTCTCAGACAAAAACAGCAAAAAGGTTACATCTACATCATTCCAGCATTGCAAGAGATGCTAAAGGGTATGCTCTAGGAAGATGAAGAAACAGAGAGAGACAGAGATGGACATGGGTACAAAGGGGAAAAAATGTCAATGAATAAGTATCTGTCAATAATAACCTTAAACATAAAGAGAATAAATGCACCAATCAAAAGACATGGGGTAGCTGAATGGATAAGAACCAACTTTAATTTATGAATGCTTTAAAATAATCTTTTTATTAGATTTTACTAAATAACATATAGTTTTGTATTTTTGTTGTATCTCCATTACTGCAGGTTAACTTTTCTTAAATTGGAATTATTTCCTAAGTTGGGAAAATCAAGTTGCTTACAATAATGCTTAGAAAAACTGAATGCAGGTAAGGGGAAAAAAAGTAAGAAAATGTGGATGTATATTACATAGAATACATGCTATCTTTCTTACTTATTATAAAATGTGTGCTCCTTTGGTGGTGTATAATATATAGATTTTATTAGCAATTTGCGTTTTAAATATCAACCAACTGGTAGTTGTTGTATTGAGAAATTAGTCAATCTTAGGTTAGAAAAGGTGCTAAGAGTGAAGACTAATTTGGGATAGAAGTTACCAACTGCTACACTATATGATCCATGTCCATAGGTAATGTATATTCTCATGTTAGTATGAAAATTAGATGAGATTCTTTTAAAATAGATAGTGGGAATAGACATTTCTAGCAATGAAGGCCTCCAAACTTAGAGTGCTTGGCAAAATGTATTAATGCTATAATTAAGTGGTGAATAGCAAACTTCATTATTCAAATGTGAACATACCTAATCTCTACCTCAACAGACTCTTAAATAATGTAGTGATTAGTTTAAGACCACATAGGAAGTTAACCACAAGTTCAAAAGTAACTAGAGTACTAGTCTACAAAACTATTTAAATACTAAGGTATTTAAATTTTTTTAAGTTCAAATTAGTAGATATAATTTCTACTCTGTAGGGGCCAGCTGAGAATTGCAAGTGCCATTATCTCTGAAGGGTTCAACTAGTAAAAAATTTGTAGAGGAGAAACAGAGGGTTGAACTAAGAAATTGAAAGAAATAACACATCTGCGTGGCAAAAAAGAAAACAATAATAAAAATCAATCTACTCTCTAAGATGGAAAACTCCAAAAAGAATAAGTTGTAGTTCCAGTAGCTTAAAATAAACTTGAGTTATATTATTGGAGGGGGTGGGATCTGATTCAGAAACCAAATTCGTTTTTCACTATGGGTTTGGCGTGTCTCTAGGACAGCTTTCACGAAAGTGAGTTCTGCAATACACCATTCCTGTGATATAGTTCAGAAAAATAGCATTCCAGAGTAAAATAACTTTTAAAGAAAACAAGAAAAAAGAAAAATGCTTAATTTACTACAACATATCTAGAATATTATCATTTAAGATGTAATAATATATAAGCTATTGACAAACTTTAAATTTGTTGTATTAACTCTTCAAAATCAAGTATATACTTTATAATATATCACAATTTGAACTAGCCATGTCTTAAGTGGCTAACATATTGAACATAGCAGATTTAAAAAATAAAGAAGACTAAATCTTTTTTTTTTTTTTTCAAATTTTATTGTTTTTTTTTTTTGTTTTTTTTTTCAAATTTTATTGTTGTAGAAGACTAAATCTTTTGGGAATGAAAATAGTTTGATTATTTATATTTCTTTAGCTGAGCAGAAGTCCGCCTATAACCAAGCAATTGTAGGTGGACCTGGAAGGAAAATTATGAGATGAGATTTTTTTCAGGGATAAGAAATGAAAGAAACTAAACCAAAATATTTCTAATAGAAATTTTTGAAGGCAATTAAATTGTTATTAGACAATGTCACAGAAGTAGAAATATTTTTTCTAGTGTAATATTTGTAAAAATATATATGTGTGTAAATGTATTTGTGCATGTGCTTGGTAATACTGCAATTGATGTTACTTAAGTAATTTTTTAGCCCTGGCTGGTGGTACAGTGAATAAGGTGCCAGCCTGTGAACCCAGAGGTTGCTGGTTTGATTCCTTGGCCAGGACATATAACCAGGTTTCAAGCTAGGTCTCCAGTGAGGTCCATGGCTGGAGGCAGGTGAAAGGCAGCCGTACATTGATGTTTCTCTCCCTCTCTGCTCCTCTCCCTTCCCCTCTCTCTAAAAATTGAAAGGGAAAAAAAAAAAAGTAATTTTAAAAACAAATTCATTAACATAAACATTTTTAAATAATGAAAACTTTGTATTAATATGATTTGAGAGGCTGACAGAAGGCAGTAATTAAATGGTGAATTGTTTGGATGTGAAAAAAGAAAAAAGTATACATTGGTGGTTACAGAATGCACAGAGGGATGCTAAGAATAATAGAGTACGGGGAAAAGCCAAAGAACCTATATATATAATACATGGACATAAACTAAGGGGAGCAATGCTGAAGGGAGTGAGGGATTCTGGGTAGAGGGGGACAAAGGGGAAAAATTGGGATAACTGTAATTGCAAAATTAATAAAATATAGTTAATAGAGTGTAACCCAAAAAAAGAAAAGAAATGTGTAAAGCAGGGCAAAGTGAAGGGAAAATATTTCAGGAAATTATGCTGCTTTACACAGACAGTCAGGAAGCTCCGTGAGAAGGTGCATTGTAGTGAAAGTAGACTGTAGACAAAGGGATTAGCTAGCTCTAGGCACCAAGATAGACATATGCTTGATGTGTCCCATAAACACCAAGGATGCCAATGTGGCTGGAACCAAGTGAGGGGACAAGTCACAGGAGATAAATATCAGCAAGGTAGCTGGAAGCTAGGTCATATGGGACCTTCTGGGGCCTGAAAGACTTTGGGTTTGATTTTTCTGTGATAGAAAAGTATTAATGCAAATGGGACAAAAGAATGTCATGATTGAGCATGTATGTTCAAAGGGACCCTTTAATACCATGTGGGGAAGAAACTATAAAAAAACAAGTAGAAAAAGAGAAAAAGCAAAATTATAATAACTGAATAATATAACAATCCCCTTGTAACTACCCGAAGAAATCCTGTAACTAAAGATATACAGAAGAAGCTATGTAGAGACTGATAAGAAGGGCAGTGGCATGGAATGGGCTAGCCATACATGCATGTGTGATGGTTAAAAATTGGGAGAGATATCTCAGCTCCATAGTTCTCCCTTGGGGAAGGAGGGATTGTATCTCCCACACCAGACCCCCCAGCCTAGGATTCTACTGCTGGGAAGAGAAGTCCTCATAACTTATGCCTGTAAAAATTGGTGGGGATTGTAACTGAGTGCAACGAAGGCTTATGGAGTCCCAGCCTGAACTTTTCTGAGTGGCTGTTTCTTACCAGCTGCCATCCTTGGCCCATGTTGCATACCTCCCTAAAATTTCTGAAAGGTCCAAACCCCCAAACAATCAGTGGCTGGTCAAAATATGCTCTGTACCTCTTGCTGGGTGGCCCCAAGCCCTGAACTAGGGTCAGTCAGCTTTAGTTTGCAGCACAACCTCTCCTGGGTGCTTCCAAGTCCAGCATAAGTAGCTGCTAACCACAGATCACAGATCATTTTTCAGCTCCAACCAGGTGGCCTCAGGCATGGCAAAAGCAGTGGTCTACTTGGCCTGCACCACAGCCCCTCCCAAGAGATCCCAGAACCTACACACCTAAGTGACTGATTTCAAAACATATCAGATACCGCTCAATTAGCTCTACAAATGACACACCCAAAGCATGAAGTTGGCAGGCACCAGAGTTCTACTAAAGTGAACCCTGCTCTGTGTGGTTATCCCCTGAACAACAGCTCATCTGCCACAGTAAAAGCCAATCCTTATAGCCAGTTAGCCAGACCGTCAATCCCACCCACTAACTTGCCAATAGCAATCAAGACTCAATTAAGCAGTAGGGACAGATACAGCCCACACAAGGGATACTTTTGAAGCACCTGGCTCATGTGACCAAACAGAATTTGCCACTCGGCCCCACTGGACCCCTACTGGACCCCTACTACATAAGGTCATCCTGCTAAGAATGGGAGGCATAGCAACTCTACCTAATACATAGAAACAAACACAGGGAGGCTAAATGAGGAAACAAGAAATATGTCCCAGATGAAAAAATGGAACAAAACTCCACATGGAAGAGGTAAAACAAAAAATAGCAGAACCTAAAATGTACCAAAATCAGTGACATCAAAAGATGTTTGACCAGTGGAAAATACTTCTCCAAAGGTATAGTGCACCAAATAGAGAGTACTTAAAGGTGACTGAAGTTTAAACATGTAAGTAAAAATACACAATTTTTTATAACTAACTCCCAGAATTTTTTAATTTGTTTTGTTTGTGTGTGTGTGTCCCCACATATTTTTTTTATATTGAGCAACTATGATCCTAAATTTTTTTTTTCAATTTTATTATTGTATTATATCCATCCCCTTTTTGCTCCCCTCTGCCCCCATCCTCACCCACCTATTCCCCCCAAAGTCAATCCCACCTGTTGTCCATGTCCATGTTTCCTTTATACTAGGTTCTTATCTAAACTGCTCCCCTTCCTTGCCTCTTCCTCCCACCTCCCCCCAACCTCCTTCCCCCTGACCACTGAAGGCCTATTCACTGTATTCATATATTTGGTTCTGTTTTGCTTGTTAGTTTTGTTCATTATTGTCCTGTAATGGGTGAGATCATATGATATTTGTTCTTCACTGACTGGCTTATTTCATTAAGCATAATACTCTCCAGTTCCATCCATGTTGTTGCAAAGGGTACAAGTTCCTTCTTTCTTTCTGCTATATAGAATTCCATTGTGTAAATGTACCAAAGTTTTTTGATCCAATCATCCACTGATGGGCACTTAGGCTGTTTCCAGCACCTGGCTATTGTAAATAGTGCCGCTATGAACATAGGTGTGCATAGGTTCTT
>PVIW01007384.1:37099-55329 GCA_004026585.1 Noctilio leporinus | reverse complement strand
ACATTCCCACCAACAGTGTATGAGGGTTCCCTTTGCCCCGCATCCTCGCCAACATTTGTTGTTTGTTGATTTGCTGATGATTGCCATTCTGACAGGTGTGAGGTGGTATCTTATTGTGGTTTTAATTTGCATCTCTCTGATGACTAGCAATGTTGAGAATTCTTTCATAGGCCTCTGGGCCCTTTGTATATCTTCCTCAGTGAGTTGTCTGTTCAGGTCCTTTGCCCATTTTTTAATTGGGCTGTCTGTCTCCCTGGTGTTGAGTCGCATTAGTTCTTTATATATTTTGGAGATCAGACCCTTGTCTGAGGTCTCATTGGCAATTATGTCTTCCCATACAGTTGGTTCCCTTTGAATTTTGCTGATGTCTTCTTTAGCTGAACAGAAACTTTTCAATTTGATATAGTCCCATTTGTTGATTCGTTCTTTTATTTCCTTTGCCCTTGGAGATGTATCAGTAAACATATTTCTGCGTAGGATATCCAAAAGTTTACTGCCTATATTTTTCTCCAGGACCTTTATGGTGGCACTGCTTATGTTTAAATCCTTTATCCATCTTGAGTTTATTCTGGTGTATGGTGTAAGTAGGTGGTCTAGTTTTATCTTTTTGCATGTTGCTGTCCAGTTCTCCCAACACCATTTGTTGAAGAGACTGTTTTTACTCCATTTTATGTTCCTTTTCCCTTTGTCAAATATTAGTTGACCATAGAGTCCTGGGTTAATTTCTGGGCTCTCTATTCTGTTCCATTGATCTATATGTCTATTCTTATGCCAGTACCAGATAGTTTTGATGACAGTAGCCTTGCAGTATTGTTAGAAGTCTGGTATTGTGATTCCTCCTACCTTGTTCTTCTTTCTCAAGATTGCTGTGGCTATTTGTGGGCATTTTTGGCTCCATATAAATTTTTGAAGTATTTTTTCTATTTCTCTGAAGTCTGTCATTGGAATTTTAATTGGGATTGCACTGAATATGTAGATTGCTTTGGGTAGTATGGACATTTGAATGATGTTAATTCTTCCCATCCACGAACATGGTATATGCTTCCATTTATTTGTATCTTCCTTGATTTCTTTCTTCATTGTTCTGTAGTTTTCTGAGTACAGGTATTTTACCTCCTTAGTTAAGTTGAATCCTAGGTACTTTATTTTTCTTGTTGCTATGGTAAATGAGATTTGTTTTTTGCTTCTATTTCTGTTGTTTCATTATTGGTATACAAAAATGCTTTTGATTTCTGGATGTTGACTTTATACCCAGCTATTTTGCTAAATTTGCTTATTTGGTTGAGAAAGTTTTTGGTGGAGCCTATCAGGTTTTGTATGTACACTGTCATATCATCTGCAAATAATGACAGTTTGACTTCCTGCTCTCCAATTTGGATACCTTCGATTCCTTTATCTTCTCTGATAGCTATAGCTAGAACTTCCAAGACAATGTTGAATGGAAGTGGAGAAAGTGGACAGCCTTGTCTCGTTCCTGATCTTAGGGGGAAAGCTTTCAGTTTTTGTCAGTTAAGTATGATGTTGGCTTCAGTTTTCTCATAGATGGCCTTTACGATGTTGAAGTATGCTCCCTCTATTCCCATTTTGCTGAGGGTTTTTATCATAAATGGTTGCTGCACTTTATCAAATACTTTTTCAGCATCTATCGATATGATCATATGGTTTTTATCTTTCAATTTGTTGATGTGGTGTATTACATTTATTGATTTATGAATGTTGTACCATCCTTGCATCCCTGGGATGAAATCCACTTGATCATGGTGTATGATCTTTGTAATATATTGCTGAATCTGGTTGGCCAATATTTTGTTGAGAATTTTAGCATCTATGTTCATCAGAGATATTGGCCTGTAGCTTTCTTTCTTAGTTGTGTCTTGCCCTTGTTTTGGGATAAGGATAATATTGGCCTCATAGAAAGAGTTTGGGAGTCTTCCCTCTTCCTGTATTTTTTGGTATAGGTTGAGAAGGATAGGAGTCAGTTCTTTAAATGTTTGGTAAAATTCACGTGTGTAGCCATCTGGTCCAGGGCTTTTGTGCTTTGGGAGATTTTGGATTACTTCTTTAATTTCACTAGTTGTTATTGGTCTATTCAGGCTTTCTGCTTGTTTTGGGTTCAGTTTTGGTAGATTATACATTTCCAGAAATGTGTCCATTTCATCCAGGTTGTCATATTTTTTGTCATATAGTTGTTTGTAATAATTTCTTACAATCTTTTGTATTTCTGAGGTATCAGTTGTGATTTCCCTTCTTTCAGTTCTGATTCTGTTTATTTTGGTCCTCTCTCTCTTTTTCTTCATGAGTCTGGATAAAGGCTTGTCAATTTTGTTTATTTTTTCAAAGAATCAGCTCCTAGACCTGTTGATTCTTCGAATTGTAGTTTGAATCTCTGAGTTCTGCTCTGATCTTGATGATTTCCTTCCTTCTACTTGCTCTGGGCTTTGTTTGTTGTTGCTCCTCTAGTTCTTGCAGCTTTATGGATGGGTTGTTTTTCTAAACTTCTTGTGACCTTTTTAGGTAGGCCTGTATTGCTATAAATTTCCCTCTGAGCACTGCCTTTGCTGTATCCTGTAGGTTTTGGGCTATTGTGTGTTCATTGTCATTTGTTTCCAGGAACTTTTTGATTTCATCTTTGATCTCATTGTTCACCCCTTCATTGCTTAAAAGCATGTTATTCAGTCTCCATGAGTTAGAGAAGTTTTGGTTTTTATTTATATAGTATATTTTATTAGTGTGTACTAATACATTCTCATATTACAAAGGCAATTTAGTACAAGAATCTTTCTTTTGATATTTGAATTATCCGAAATAACATAGAACTGTACACTTTAAAAAAAAAAAAAAACCCTCATCTGGATAACAAAAAAGACAAGCTAAACAACAAAAAATTTTCCTTTCTTACAGGTGGACATTGAAGTGAACCTAATTCAGTTTTCTTTTTAAAATCTTCCAAAGACAAAAACAGCTGAAAACTTAATTAAAATGAATAAAAAATATTTACTAAACTACTCGTCTCCGGCACCGCTTTCCATTTTCTGCTGTTTTGATGCAGGTTCTTCTTTGTCTGTTTCTTCTCTGTCTCTTTTTATTGGTCCGGATGCACCATTTTGACCATGGTCATTCATCATCACTATCAATTTTAGTTTTCTTTCCCTGAAACTGTACTTATCCTTTAGCAGATCCAGCCTGGGCAGCTTTATTTACCTTTCCTTTTCCTTTAAATCTGTGACCTTTTGACTTCCATTTGTTTAAGGATTCTTGTTGATCTTCTATGATTTTTTTTAATGCTTCTTTTTCCACATCTCCATCTAGGACTTCCCATATCACATCTTTGTTCTTTAGTTGTAGGTTACCATTATTTGCATCTTTGGCTTTATCCAGTGCTTCCTTAGTTTTTTCTTTAAATAGAATTATTCCCTCTTTGGCTTCTTGGACAAAGTCTATGCATTTTATTTCACCATGATTTGAGAAAAGGATGTGCAAATCTTCTCTACAGGTCTGATCATCTAGGTCCCCTGAAAATTTCAGCAAGCAACCAATCTTTTCTTCTAGAGATTTGATTTCAGCATTTTCTGCTAACTTTTGTTTTCCTTCTTGCTCTTGTTTAGCTCGTAATTTAGCTTCCACTTTATTTTGCTTTCTTTTTTCTTTTTCTTTTTCTTTTTTTTTTTTTTTGCAAAGTAATCTTCCTTGAAAAGTATGAGCAGATCTGTGTCTTTGTACTTTTGTCCAGAGGTCTCCACAAACTTTTTTTTTTTAAGATTTTATTTTTGATTTTATTTTTAATTATTTTTAGAAAGAGGGGAAGAGAGAGAGGCAGAGAGACATCAATGTATGGTTGCTTTTCACCTGCCTCCAGGCACAGACCTGACTGGAGACCTGTTTTGCAACCCTGCTATATGCCCTGGCTGGGGAATTGAACCTGTGACCTTTGGGTTCCCAGGCTGGCGTCTTATCCATTGTGCCACCAGCCAGGGCTTACCACAAACTTTTTAGCAGACTCGATGTTATCAAACACAGCAAATATAGATCCCTTAAATGCTTTGTGCAATGTTCTTCTCATCTGAATATTAAGTACTTGACTTTTATCTTCTAACCATTCTTTTATGTCATCAGTAGGAAAGCCTTTAATATACACAGATCTGTTTTTTACATAACTTTTATACTCATCAGTCACTTCAGGGAGGGGTTCGTTTGGAGATCTTCTGATTTTGGTTTTATCTTCACTTATTTCCATGAGTTCTGCCTTTGATTTACTCAATGCTTCTAGTATTACATTAAAGTCTGTTGTCAGATGGTTTAGCCTATTGAATTTTATCATTATTTCCAAAGGTACCTAGCCTTCATCCAGTTTGATTTGTTCCTTTAAAAATTTGTCCCATGGCAAATTGAAGTCACCAAAATAATACTCAGTTTGATGACAGATTTTAGCCTCCAGAGCAGCCATATTTTCATCACCATTTTCAGCCATTGCAACTACCTTTCAGCTCCTGGTCCAGACAACCCGGGCCACAAGATCACAAGAAGCAACTGCTGCATCTCCTTTTCACAGTGCCCCCGGCTTGCCTGACATGTGTAAAAATGGGGGCCGTCCCGGTGCGAATTTTTGTTTTTCTTTTCCTTTGAGATTGGTTTCTAGTTTCAAGCCATTGTGATCTGAGAAGATGCTTGGTATGATTTCAGTTTTCTTGTATTTGTGGAGGTTTGTCTTGTGACATACCATGTGGTCTATCTTGGAGAATGATCCATGTGCATTTGAAAAGAATGTGCATTTTGCTTCTTTGGGGTAAAAGACTCTGTATACATCAGTTAGGTCCATTTCCTCTAGAGTGTTGTTCAATGCCACATCTTTGGGGATTTTCTGTTTGGAAGATCTGTCCATTGTTGATATGTGGGGTATTAAAATCCCCTACTATTAGTGTGTTGCTGTCTATATCTTTCTTAAAGTCCTCCAAGATTTTCCTTATATATTTCAGAGCTCCTACATTGGGTGAGTATATGTTTACCAGAGTTATTTCTTCTTGATGGATTGTTCCCTTAAGTATTATATAATGTCCTTCTTTGTCCCTTTTTATGGCCTTCATTGTAAAATCTATTTTGTCTGAAATCAGCATTGCTACTCCAGCTTTTTTTTCGTGTCCATTTGCTTGATATATCTTTTCCCATCCCTTCACTCTCAATCTGTGTTCTGAGGTGGGTCTCTTGAAGACAGCATATAACCATTTGGCTACCCTATGTCTTTTGATTGGTGCATTTAATCCATTTACATCTAAAGGATTGATACTTATTCATTGCCATTTTCTCTCTTTGTATCTGTATTCATCTTTGGCTTTCTCTGTTTCTTCATTTTATTTATTTATTTATTTTTAAAGCAGACCCATTAGCATTTCTTGCAATGCTGGTTTGGTAGAGATGTATTCTTTTAGTCTTTTTTTGTCTGGGAAACTCCTTATTCTCCTTCTATCTTGAATGAGAGCCTTGCTGGGTAGAGCATTCTTGGTTGCAGGCCTTTGTTTACCATTACTTGAAATACTTTTTGCCATTCCCTTCTGGCTTGAATCGTTTCTGTTGAATAATCATTTGATAGCCTTATTGGGGCCCCTTATATGTTATTTGTCGTTTTTCTCTTAATGCTTTTAGGATTCTCTGTCTTTGAAATTAGCCATTTTAATAATAATGTGCCTTGGTGTTGGTCTGTTTGGGTTGATCTTCATTGGGACCCTCTGTGCTTCCTGAACTTGAGTAATATTTTCACTTATCATGTTAGGGAAATTTTCTATCATTACTTTTTTGAACAGGTTTTCCATTCCTTGTTTCTCTTCTCCTTCTGGGATCCCTATGATATGGATGTTATTACATTTCATGTTGTTGTGCAGCTTACTTAAAACTTCTTCATTCTTGTTCAGCCATTTTTCATTCTCTTGTACTGTCTTGGAGTATTTGTCTACATTGTCCTCCAACTTGCTGATCCTCTGCTTCCTCTAGCCTACTCTTGATTCCTTCTACTGTATTCTTCAATTCAGAAATTGTATTCTTCATTTCCTCCTGGCACTTATTGATAGTTTCTGTGTCCTTTTTCATGCTGTTGTAGTTCTCAGTAAGTTCCTTGTAACTTCCCTGGAGTTGCTTATAGTTTTCTTTGAGCTGGCTGAGCTCATTGAGCTTCTCTATCATCCTTTTGAATTCCTTATCTGATATTTTGGGTGCCTCTGTTTCATTTGGTGGTCTTTCTGGGGATTCTTCCTTTCCTTTTGGTGATGGACTGACTCTTTTTTCCCCCATTTTGGGTGTCTGTTGTTGCTTTTTATTTTTTTGTTTCTTCCTTGGATTAATCTGCTATGCTTCCTTGCCTTAGTTGAGCATCTTTCTGTGTTAGGAGACTTGTGGAGTTCAATGTTTCAGTCTCCCAGATTTTCTCCACTTGTTGTTCTTGGTGTGTCCTTTATTTGGGCTGTCTGGTTGTATTCTGGATTGGTTGTGTATGTTGCTCCTTTCCTTCCAGTCAAGATGCTCCTTCTATCCTTTCTCACAGAAATGAGAAGAGGGAGAATCAGAAAGCCTCAAGTATGAATGAACAGTGTAAGCCTATGTATACGGTTGCTGCATCTGCCTCCCTGTTCACCCTTAGTGGTCCCTGATTGGTCCAGGTGGAGCCAGGACCTGTGGGCTTTTAGCAGGAAAATAAAAAAAGAATAATAAAAAGAAAGGGTTTAGATGGCTGTTCACCCTTAATAATCCCTGATTGGTCCAGACAGAGCCAGGACCTGAGGGCTTTTAGTAGAAAAAGAAAACAAACAAACAAAAAAATATATATAATAAGCAAAAAGGGTTTAGGTGGCTGTTCACCCTTAATGATCCCTGATTGTTCCAGGTGGAGCCAGGACCTATGGGCTTATAGCAGAGACAAAAAAATTTAAAAAAGAAAAAGATTTTTTAAAAAAGGAAAAAATAACAAGAAAAAGAAGAAATAATAATAATAAAGAAAGGGTTTAGGTGCCTGTTTACCCTTTATGATCTCTGATTGGTCCGGGTAAAGCCAGGACCTGTGCGCTTTAACAGGAAGAAGAAAAAAAAAAAAAAAAAAAAAAAAAAGGGAAGAAAAATTAAGAAAAAGGAAGAAAGAAAAGAATAAAGAAAGGGTTTAGGTGGCTGGGGAGGGGAGGAATACTTAGATTGAGGACTGGGAATGCACTGTAGCCAGAGAGTAAGTAGACTTTAAGTCAAGAGTAGGGGGAGGGTCTTGGGTATTTAGGTGGATTGAGATAGGGGAAGATTAAAAATATGTGAGAAGTAACTTCTGATAAGGATATGTTGGGGATTAATAGTTCATGTAGTTCTAGGTGTAACTCAGGTGCTTGAGATTAGCAGCAATCCATTTCCTGAGTCTGCCTCTTTTTCTTGGTCAGGTCTCTGCAGTCTACAGTCTAGCTGGTCTTGGAGTGGCAGGGCCTATGACTGTCACAGTCAAGGCTGATTCTGAGTGTTAGCCCCCAGGTGGGCTGGGCCTTCAGTAGCCTAGCTTGGTTTTAGGGCTGCCGGTGTTCTGGGGCCCACAGGGTGTCCCCTCCAACTCCTGGCAAAGGTTCCTGCCTATGATGGGCACCTGGCACCCCTTCAGGGCAGCCTGCAACCTCACTGGTTCCTATGATGACTGGCCCTGCCCCGGCAGCTCCCGGAGGAGGCAGCCCCCATCTGCCAACAGTGCCTGGGGTCTGCCAACACTGCCCAGCTCCCCCGGGTGAGGGCCAATCCTCCAAGCAGACCAGCTCTCCAAGCATGTCTGCAGTGCGGCCTTTGTCGCTGGCAATGGGTGGGTCAGTTGCCCCAGCTACAAGTTCCCAGCTGCAGTTTGGAGTTTCCATGGGATCCTGGGGGCCTGTGTGGGTGCGCAGGGCTGGGCCTTCCCCCTCGCAGGGGCTTCAAGCTGCTGTTTTCTTGGTGGCCCAGCAGCACTGTTTTCAGCCCTCTTGCCACCCTGGCCCAGCTGGCGCACTTCCCTGCTCCCCTGCTCCTGCTCCCCGCAGGACTCTTCTCCTCTGCCTCTGTCCCAGTGAGGAGCTTCCTCTCCCTGTTGCCAGAGCAAGGCTCTCACACAGTCCCTCCCCTGCAGGAGTTCAGTTCCTCGTTCCCTCCAGCATTTGCCCTCACTGTCCACACTTCACTGTTCAGATTTCCAGTCACCAGGGAGCCTGGAGCTGGCTTCAGTTAAACACGCCCCTCTGGGTAGAGCTGCCACTGCCCAGAGCTGACTTTGGCCTGCTGCCCAGTTTGGAACTGTCTCACCTGCTCTCCTGTAGGTCTCTGCTGCCTCTGGGTTGTGCTCCCCTGAGTCCAGATGCTGACCGCTCCAATTCTTAAGGACCTGAAGACGTCTTGTGCTCCCTAACCTATCCTCCAGCTGCTCTGGTACTCGAGAACACCATCAGCACTGCTCTCTACTCTGTCGCCATCTTTGATCTCTCTGTCCCCTCATATTTTGAAGGTAGAGTTGGGTTTAGGAATGGATCAGATATTGGAGGTAGGAAAAAGGAAATAATCAAGGACAATGAAACTGAGTTTTTAACGTGAGCTAAAGTTCAGCAGAGGTGAGTGAAGCTTACTGTGGTAAGAAGAATGACAGAGGAACAAGCTTGGGGAGTGGAGATCGTAGTTTTGATATGTACTTTTTTCATTATCATAAAATATACAAACATGAAAGTTACCATGTTAACCATTTTCAAGTGTACAATTCAGCGGCATAAAGTACATACACAGTTGGTTGTGACCATTACCACTATCCATTTCCCAAACTTTTCCATCACCTAAACATGAACTCTGTACCTATTAGACATTAATTCCTCATTTTCCCTTCCCACAGGCTCTGGTCATCTCTATTGTACTTTATGTCTATAGTGAACATGTTCGTTTAAGATGCCTACTGGACATCCCACTGAAGATATTGAAAGGCAGTTAGACACTCTGATTCTGAGCTTAATGGAAGAAATAAGAAGTAGACACATAAAAAATGGATGTTATCAGCATAAGGCACAGTCAGAGCACAATTCCCATTTATCAAGCTAAACATTTGACTTAGTTTCTCTCACTCCTGTGCAACCCAGAAAATGAATATGGTGTCAAACACAGTGCCTGGTATATACCAACCATTCAATAAATATCTGTTCAGTTAAGTTACTAAACTCTTTGGCCCTTCAAATTTTGGGGACAGTAACTCTTTAAACAAGAATATTCAAATGTACAAGTCTTTAAAATTAATACCTCTTATTTTTTGAAAAAAATTTAAATACATTAGCACTTCTATTGCAGTTTTCAGAAATAATGTTTGATTTGTAATTTCTTTGATGATTATGCCAAAATCCAGTACCACCTGGCATCATACTATGTTGCATAAACACAGCAGAAATTACATGACCAGATGTGGTGTGTCACAGAAAGGATCATGGAGCTTGAAACTCAGGACAAAATGTTTTGACTGAAACCAGGTGTTCAACATGTGTTTTAAAATCACCAGCCTCTATTCAGTTTATCCTGGTGATGCTTAAAAAAATGTGTGGTGTGCAAAGAGATACAATTATGGCTACCAAGATAAGATTCAGCCAGAGATTTATCTTTAGCTGATGCACCAAATAATCTTCATGTACCAGACCTTGGTAATCTCAGTTACATTCAGGTATTTGGGAGCTACTGATTTTAAGTATGCAGTAATATATCATTGGAGTGCAGTATATAATTGAGCTGTGGGAGATACTGGTATAAAAGTGAGAATCATTTTCTCTAGCCAGGTAGCCACAAGAGCAGAAATCCAGGGATATAAAATTGCTATGAAAAGATTTCAAAGCCTCTCCTGCTTATTACAGTCTCTTGACACTTGCTCCCATCACCCGTATAATTAACCACAGGTTAGTCATCCACCTGTGCCATGATTAAAGCCTGGAAGTTGAGTTAAAATGACCTATTCAGCATAAGTCAAGGCTACAAATCTCAAATTAGAGAAAAACAAGATGGGCAAGTCTTCATAGACCCCAGCACAGTGTTTCATTGGGAAGTAAACTCTGTCCATGCCAAACTTATTAGCATTTACTCTTCTGGTCAAGATGGAGGCATAGGTGGATACACTTGGTCTCCTTGCAGAACCACAAGAAGGATCACAGCTACCTCAAAACAAAAAAAGACCCAGAACTGCCAGAAAACTGAATTGTATGGAAGTCCAACAACCAAGGATTTAAAGAAGCTATATTTATCCAGACTGATAGGAGGGGCAGAGCTAGAGCTGGGGTGGAGAGGACTTGGTACGGTGGCAGTGAAGCAGTGCCACATTCACATGTGGTGGATAAAAATCAGAGGGATACTTTGTGTGTGTATGATTCTAGCTCCAGGCCAGACCAAGCAGCCCAGGGTTCCAGCACCGGGAAAAATAAAGCCTCCTAACAGTGGGTGTTGGGGTGGCAGAAGAAACTGCCAATTTCTTGGGATAGTTCAGGGACCACATAGGCCTGGAATGTATGTAAATCCACTCCATCTGGGAACCACCATCAGGGCAGCAGCTGGAGGTGTGCTAGTGGCATATGGGAAGTAGGAGAAGTGACCAGAAATAGGGTAAGTGCTAGGGAAGCCTCCAAAAGTCAAGCAACAGTGGCATTGTCTCTTCTCCTACATTTCTCCCCAACACATACAGCCACAAAGTGGTGAAGTGGGTTGCCTTGCCCTGGCAAATATCCAACCAAGGCTCTGCCCCATACAATATAACAGGTGTGCTAAAACAGGGAACCAAAGCAGCTCTACCTAGTATACAGAAACAAACACAGGGAGGCTGACAAATTGAGCAAAGAAATATGAACCAAATGAAAGAACAGAACAGAATCCCAGAAAAAGAGCTAAGCAAAGCAGAGATACCCAACCTATGGGATGCAGAATTCAAAACACTGGTGATAAAGATGCTCAGAGGTTTCATGAGTATGGCAAATGCTTAAGGGAAGAAACAAAGGTTACACTGAGTAAAATAAAGAAAATCCACAGGGAACCAATAGTGAAGGGAAGGAAGCCAGGATTTAAGTCAATGATTTGGAACATAAGGGAGAAATAAACATTCAACCAGAACAAAATGGAAAATAAGAATTCAAAAAAATGAGGGGAGTTTAAGAAGACTCTGAGACATCTCTAAAAGTGCCAACATCTGAATCTTAGGGATGCCAGAAGAAGAAGAGGAGGAGAAAGAAGTTTAAAATGTATTTGAAAAAAACAATGAAGGAAAGCTTCCTTAATTTGATGAAGTAAACAGATTTACAAGCCCAGGAAGCACAGAGTCTCAAACAAGTTGAACTCAAAAAAGACCACAGCCAGCTACATCATAATTAAAAGGCCAAAAGTTAAAGATAAAGAAAGAATCTTAAAAGCAGCAAGAAAAAGGTAGAGAGTTACCTACAAAAGAGTCCCTGTAAGACTGTCAGCTGATTTGTCAAAAGAAACTTTGCAGGCAAGAAGTATTCTAAGTGATGAAAAACAAGGACCTACAACCAAGATTACTCTATCCAGCAAAGCTATCACTTAGAATGGAAGGTCAGGTAAAGTGCTTCTCGGACAAAGTAAAGCAAAAGGAGTTCATCATCACTAAGCCATTATTACATGACATTTTAAAGGGATTTATTTAAGAAAAAGAATATCAAAACTATGAATAGTAAAATGACAAAAACTCACAATTATCAACAACTGAATCTAAAACACAAGAACAAACTAATCAAACAACTAGGAACAGAACCATAAATATGGTGACCATATGGAGGGTTATGACTGGGGAGGGGAAAGGGGAGAACAGAGAAAAAGGTAAAGGAATTAAGAAACATAATTGATAGGTACAAGATACACAGGGGATGTTCAGAATAGTATAGGAAATGAAGAAGCCAAAGAATTTATATGCACAATCCATGGACATGAACTAAGTGTGGGATTGTTGGCAAGAACGGAGGTACAGAGTGGATAGGAGCGAAGGAGGAAAAATTGGGACAACTGTAATAGCATAATCAATAAAACACTTAAAAATTGTTAGTGTTTTCTCTCAGTCATCATACCCTCTCAGCTCACAATGGTTATGGTGGTAGATACTGAAGAATGGCATTTTGAATTAATAATATTTCAAGAAACCAAATACTTTCTTGAAGACATGTGACAATTTCCAATTACTTGAGTTGTAATTTGAACTTTGAAAGTTAGAATACATTTGCTAATAAATAAAATCTTAAAAAAAAAAAATACATATGCCTACTTAAAAAAAGGATAACCTATTCAATTTAAAGGGAGGTTATTCAACTCCAATTATATGGAAAAGACTAATATACCTAATCACCCACATTTCGCCATTGACTTTGAAACTTCCTTATGAGTATTTCTCCATAGTCTCTCCCTAGAGTGGACAAATATATTCAAGATGGAGTCCACAAAATGCTTTCTTAACTTCATGCTGTGTTGAGTCACCACCGTTCTTCAAATAAATCCCAGATAGGCATTTATTTGGGGGTACCTTGGTCTCTGCCTGCCATTAGTGATGATACAAAAAAAGCACTTCATTGCTATTATATCATGAAAAAAGTTAAAGGTCAAAATAAATGTTTAAGATGCTCTGTCTGAATGTTGACAAAATACAAAGGGCTTGTATTTCTAATGGTAGCCAATGAAAAAACTAGCAAGTCTCTGATGATACACCAGTAGCATTTTCTAACAAATTCCATTCCAAACTGAGAGCTAGAAATCTTTTCCAATACATAGAATAAGTTCACTTTCCTTGGGGTTTTTGAATGTAAAACCATATTTTAGTAATGTGTCCCATTTTTAACTATGTTTAAGTTAACCTGATCATATTGGGTGTTGCTAATGACCTCCATTTGCTCTGACTCTTCCTGTTACTAGGTTTGGCATATGTCACAATTTGTTACTAATCTGTTGACTCACAACCATACAGGTTATTTTTTATTTAGCAAGTTTCACAGCTTTTTTAAGCATTTGCTCAGGAAATAATTAATGCAGTAAAAAATACTTTAAATACAGTCAGAGGCCATGAACTCCTCTTCCTCCATTTTATCATTGGGAGTACATAAAGTACAACACATCCTAGGAAGTCTAAATGGAAATAATAAATGGTAAAATAGCTGCATTGTGTGACACCACCTGTAAATTGGTTAAACTATAGCAACTATCCCTTAGCCTCTGGGCACTGAAACAAACATTCAGTTTTGATAAGGAAGACCACATTTCCTTCTAGAGAATGAGACAGCTTATCAAGTAGTCCAGTTTATCAACCTTACTGCATATGCAAATGGAATCATGGTTAATAAAATTGAAAATAATGTAGATTAGGGTTATTGATAGTCTGAATAGCTTAGTAAGGAGAATCAACTTAATCTGGAAAACAATGAGGAGCTATTGGACGACCAGGTGAATAGCATAGTTGTTAAGTTTAGGAACTAGAATCTCCAGCCTCCCAGGATAGAATGGAGGGGTGAGAGCCTGAGAGTAGGCAGTAGTAATGAGAGAGACAGAGACACTGTCACTTGGGCATGAAAACGGAACCATGAGGAGATGGACCCTATGGGCATCACGGACTATTAGGAGAGAAAGTGCTGGGTTGCACTCAGATGATTGGTTTCAATTCAGTGACAGTAAAATGGAGAAAAGAAAGCAGACTGGTGCTGATTGGAGAGGAAAGTGTGAGGTTGTTTTGAAGAGGTTGAGTTTGAGAAGCTCAGGTCTTATCTCCACAGAGAAAAGCCATACCTGAAAGTCTAGACCATAGAATGGATAGGATGGAGGTTCTAGGAGAGACCAAATGAGTTGCAGTGCAGGAAAGAAAAAAGCTGGGGCCAGAACCAGGAGTAAAACAGAGTGCGTGAGTGAAAAGATGGAGAAAACGGAGGAAAGCCAAAGCCTTTAGGGACATGGACACCAGAGAGAAAAGAGTTTCAAAGTTGCAAATGATGCAATTTAGTTAGAGGAACTAAGAAAAGCCCACAGTATTAGTTGAATCAGGACTATATTTCTGCTGGGTCAAATTAAAAGTGAACAGGATTCAGCATAGCAAAGAAAATCATCAAATAAAATGAAAAATATAAAAAGGAAAAGAAAAGAAAAAACAACCTAGTAAACAGGAGAAATATTTGCAAATCATATATTGGATAAAGGGCTAATATCCAAAATATAAAAAGAACTCATATATTTCTTCAACAACAAAAAAATCCAATTAAAAATGGGCAGAACTGAATGTTCTGAAGAGCACATACAGATGGCCAAAACATGCATAAAAAGATACTCAACATCACTAATCATCAGAGAAATGTAAATTAAAACCATAGCGAGATACCATCACACCTGTCAGAATGGCTATTATAATCAATAAGTCAACAAGCAATGAGTGTCAGTAAGGCTGTGGAGAAAGAGAACCTTCATGCACTGATGGTGGATGTTACCTCAAAAATTAAAAATAGAAACTACTTTATAATCCAGCTATCCCACTTCTGGGTATTTATCTGAAAAAATAAAAACACTAACTAAAAAATGAATATGTAGCCCTATATTCATTGCAGCATCATTTACAATAGCCACAACATTGAAACAACCTAAGTGTCCATCAGTAGATGAGTGCATAAAGAAGTGGTATATATACGATGAGGTCTGTCCAGAAAAGCCCGGCCACTGCAAATATAAGAGAATTGATTGTGTGACATCGATGTAACTTGGCAGCCAAGGTGAGAGGACTGGAACTCACATGCATGAACAACAGTGACTTCACCCATATTAGTCAGTGGAGGCGGTAGATGATGTCCACAATGTATGCTCTATGCATCACAGAACCTTTACAAAATTACCCAAATTCTGTATTCTGACATCAAGGGTTTCAGATAGGGATCAGGACTCTCATATCAGTTTTCACACACCTATGAGCTGAGAAAAAACTTTTTCCGCTTGAGAAAAAAGTGTGTTCTGTTGGGGAAAAAAGGAGGCTATCTAAAACAGCATCTTCAAAACAACATTTTAAAAGACAATTAGCAAGAATTTGGAGGGGTAATTCAGTATTCTCAGATAAGTAGGAGATTAAAAAATCAAAGCATGTGCAAGATTTCACAACAGATTTTTGCCAGCAGAAAGCAGAGGACACATATTTATTAAGAAGCAAATCCTTTCTCTTCCCTTCATCCCTAGACAAACCTTCACTTTATGTTCTTCACACTCTGATGGAACAACTTCTTCAAATCACAGTGATTTTCCAAGGGTGGTAAAGGTGCAATCATCCTCAATAGGGTAAGACAGTCATCACTGCTTTGTTGTCACACAAACCCTCTGGCTCTGTCACCAGAGGCATTAGCCTATCTTCCCCAAATGAATACTTCAGCCACTTGAAAGAAAACCCACCAGCTTTTATGTCAGCTAGATGTTGGGCTCTGTGGGCTTCCAAGACTACATTCCAGTACTTGGCCTTTCAATGACAGTACCCCATCCCCCTCCAATTCTCACTGGACTTTGACGAGTATGGTCAGTTGCCTGATGTTCCATCCATTTTCTCAGCTGGGGAGGTGGAGAGGAAAGTCATTAATATTTATATCATATAAAGCCATTTATATTTCCATATAAAGCCAGGCTCCCCAGTGACCTGTTAGCCAAGTGTAGTCATGATATTTGCAGGGATACGAGATACTCAGAGAACCACCCTGGATGTTCCAGTGGCATCTGGTACCTCTCCTCTGAGTGTATGGTATTGAACAGGGCCTGGATAGGATACCTTCTTGGTAGGCAGAGAAAAGCATGTACCTGATTTTATGCCAAGTCTAAGAGAATACCTGCTTAGTATCACAATAGTCTCAGATCTCCAAGTACCAGTGATAAAAAAAAAAAAAAAAAAAAATATCTATAAAGCCAGAAAACATCACGCTGGCAAGGTTGCTATTTTCAACTGTACCTGAAGCTGTAGAGCCTCTACAATGAACTTTGGTTTAACTCCACTTTCCTCTTTATAATCTCTAAGGGATTGCCTCTAAACCAGGGCCACTTCTCAAACAGGGCATTGCAAACAAATCCCAACACACACATACACAACAAAAGTGCCTGCTGCATCAACATCACAGAATACATTTTGTTTTGCACTGCCCATCTGTAAAAGGCAGTGCTTCTTTCTGAACAGCAGGGGCAAAGGTGCTGGCCCTGTACAAACTCCATAGCCAGGCCCTGTGGGGTTGACCACTGTCCTGAGACTGTCCATGTTCCTGGAAGTTGGGATGATGGTCAGCAAAGAATGGGAAAATTGTCAACAAGGTTTTCAACTGGGCCTTCATTATATATTCCAGAAATAGAACCAAGAGTGGAAAACATCTTTTCATTTTTGCACATGTGGTTTTGGATTGATTTCTCTCTTATCATTTTTAAAAACATTTTACTTCAGGTTATATATTAATTCATTTTCTCTGGAAATGTAGAAGGGCTTGTCTACATTGAATTCCTGGATAGTGTCCCACTGATTAAAGTCCAGTGAGAATATCACACACTCTCTGCATGTTTCCTAATTAATGTATCTCCACAGGAATAGGTCCTATATGTTCACCTGCAAATCCTGTCATTTAGTTTTAATTCTTTCAGTCCTTATACAATAGAGCTGACTCTGTCCATAATTTATGTTAGAGTGCCATCTTATGGTAGTTTATGACCACCATTTATGGATGGAAAAAAGAAATATATGGATGTAAAAATCATCTTTAATCTTTAATCACACCAGATATATAGTACATGTCAAAAATGGTGGTCTGTAACTAAGAAAGCTTTGGAGTTGGTTAAAGGCCAAAAACTACACACAACATTTCAGCAGCCACACAAACCTAGACAACAGATGAAATATTTTAAAGGCATTTCTATTCTCATTCAGTGACCATCACTGCCTGGATAATCGGATTCTTCAGAAGCAGACTTCTTCACAAATACCATGACATACATATTTGGGAAGACTATCAGAGGAAGAATCTGGTCTAAGTGATTTGTGGCCAAGAATTTTCTGCTTTGTGTTCTCATGGGGCATCACTTCTTCCTCTTCATCTGCAAAAGCCCACAGAATGGTCTGGGCCCCTCACAGCACGACACAAGGAAACCCAACTTCACTCTTAAACCTGATCATTTGCAAATGTACTTCAGCCCCAGGTTTAATTCCAGAAGATTCCTTGGAGAAGCCTCATTCAGGAAGTCTGCCTGCCAATTTTTAGAAGCTTTAAGGCTTGTTTCCTTTCTCTTCTCCAGGTTTGTTTTCACCCGGGAAGTTAGTGCACATTGTGAATGGGCCTGAATTTAATTCCTTAATCAGAACTTGACAATTCTGAGGCTTCTCTGCCAGTCACTCTCAGGGAAGTAAGTGCAAGGAAAAAGATGGCTCATTCCAGGATTTATTTATTTATTTATTTATTTTTGCGGGGAGAGGTGGGACTAATGGGGAAGTGAACTGAGTTCATGATAGGAGGATTCTGGGGGCCTGGGTGGTAGCAAGGTTTGCTTCAGCCCCACTTGTCCTCTCCAATGACAAGATGCTCTAACAGACAGCACAAGGATCTGCTTGTAACTCTTTGTTCGAATGCCATCTCCCTTCCAAGTTGCCCCATTGATTCTCTTATTTCTCCTAAAGGGATCAAGATGAAAAGTTTGAGTTTATGGTTCAAGGTAGGGAGGGCACCAATCATTTTCCATCTGTGGACACTCCTTTTCTCTCCATAAAGAAGATACAGAACACACTATGATTCATTGAAAGAAAGAAAAAATAATATGCATTTAGCCAGATGCAAAATAAGAACTTTGGAACAAAGGCAATTTTTAAAAATTGCTTGAATGTTAAATATTTCTCAGGTTCTTCTTGCCTTGTCACAATTGAACTGATTTCCTTTTTAACTGCTTCATTTTCAATAATTGTAGAGATCACAGTTTGAATATTCAACAGATTTGGTACTTTAACATTCCTAAAACTTGGTGGGTTTTGCTTGCTTGCTGTCCACTTCCCACATTCCCTGCTGAGTCCCCTTCAGCCCCAACTGAGCCCCAGTTCGGTTGTTACGGACTCACCTGTGCTGACCCACCTCCCTGTCCTGTTTCAGGGCTGTCCTTGCTCAGTCTGTTCTGGAAATGTTCTCAATTCAGCTGTCATCCTTAAACCCACAGGGACAAGCTCGGTGATACATTTTCCCCCTTTTTCCTTGAGTGTGTGTCTGTGTGTCTGTTACTGTATT
>PVIW01007384.1:0-36999 GCA_004026585.1 Noctilio leporinus | reverse complement strand
CAGTTTATCATTCAAAAGAGATGATTTTTCTAATATCCATCTTGCAAACTCCAGCTGGGATCCCCCTAACAAGCTGTACTCTCCTGCCTCTCACAGGCATGAATTATAAAATGTCTGCACTGGGAGCAGGGATGGGGTCAGGCTCAGGCCTTCTTGATCCTGAAGCATGAGGGTCTTAATGCCTGTAAACACACAGGATAGGTGAACATGAAAGAGGAAATAATATTTTCCTATAATTGATTCATTTTGCATCCAGCTTCCTGATCTTTTGCAAGTTCCCTTGGGGAAGCCAAAGTCACAGTCCTCAGAAAACCAGAAGTGAGGAGCACCTGCTCACTCACAATTATCTCAGGGTGTTCATGCACTGTAAGATATTATTACCCTTCCAAGATTTTGGCCTAGAGTCATGTGAGCAGAGAACCAGATGGGAGTTTTGGTGGCTAAAATGGTTACACCAATTATTTATAGATTCAGACTAAAAATCACATGAACTGCCTTCTGTGGAGTTCCATCTTCCCAGAACAGACTAGAAATAGACATAGTTGTGGAAAGTCTCAGGATCATTTAGAATAATCCTAAACACAATATTGCACGTAGGGAATGGTATAGAATTAAGCCTAAAGGATTTCAGAAGCCCTTTCATTAAAAAAAAAAAAAAAAAGAAAAGAAAAGAAAAAAAGGAGTATGGTTTAGCGCAGTCTCTAGGAAATCTCTAAAATGAGACCAGTGGTTTAACTTCACATCTTGCTGGTTTTAATAGCATTGCCCCTAGCCACATTTTTCTTGAAAGAGAAATGTTTAAAATTAGACATGACTGCTTGCATTGCTCAGGGTCACCATCTCTGGAGAAGAAAATTGTTACTCATGCCTTACATGAGATAGTCACTCAAACAATACTTAATGAACGGATGAAAGAAGAAAAACAAAACTTTTTTCCCCAAGACTTCTTTTATTAATACTAAGTACATGACTATGTATTATTTGAGAAAGTGTCCTTAAATTCTCCATTTTATTTTAAAATTTGACATATAATACGTTATTTTTATTCTTTTACAGTGTAGCGGGGGGGGGGGGGCAAGGGCAACATTTCTTGAAGGATTCCTTTGTGCTAGGTCCTGTACTAAATACTTCACTTGCATTGCTTTATTTCAACTTCACAACCACCTACAATCTTTCACATCTGACACTGACATAATAACTTGGCTGAGGTTCACCAGCTTGGCCAGGGTCACCCAGCCAACCACCTTTGGATCCCAAGCCCCAGCTGCTCCCAAACATGGCCTATTGTGCTGTGGCTCAGAATTAAGAAATGCTGCTTTCTGCTATTAGTTATAAATCTAAAAATCAAGATGGAAGAAATCTTTGAAGAATGGCTGAATCTATTAAAATTTTTAAGGAATTTTCATAGCCAAAAAACCATTTAAGGGGATCAGCAAAAGCTTTTGCTTTATTTAAAAAATGTTTTTACTGAAGAGCCTCCTGAAAGACATAAATTGGGGCCATATACCTTGCTCTAAACTGCTTGTTCCAGGCTCTCCTATTAGACACATTGAGTCCAGAAAGCTCAAAATCAAAGGAAAATGTAGAACTGAACTTGTATCAATACCTGAGTTATGATTATAATTCTAAAATAAGGTATTGTATTGATTTAATTTTTATTATATCCAGTGAGAAATTAATAATTTAAATTAACATTTACTTGGGAAAAGTCCTCATTCATCCAGAAGTGAAGATTCTGCCACTCTATCAAACCTGCTTGGAATCAAAACAAACTTTTACATTTTCCTAGTTAACTAGTTCTCAAGGGGAAAGCACTCAGCTGGTGTGTCAGGTGCAAAAAAGGACAGTAGTCTCCCAGGTCATCCCCACCTCCACACATAGGTGTTAACTAGGCCACCAACAAGGGTCTTGACAAATATTGTAGTACAATTTCAGGTCCTTTGCTCCATGTGGCTTGAATGACACCGACTGAGTAAAATATATCTTATAAAATTACAATAAAGCATGCACTGACTTATTAATACTCATTCTGTATAGGGGACATTTCCAAGTCAATTACCTGAAATTAAAGAAGTTCCTGATTTTATGATACTTGGAAATTTGCAAATATGGAGACATATCTTTCCCTTTTGGTTTGAATCCCCATGTTCCACAAATAATTTTCCCATTATCATGGAGCACCAGAGGATTGATCGTCCTCGACAAGAGAGGAAAGGTTATTGTTGTATGTTGAACAACAGATGGCATCCATTACGTTTTCTTGTTTAGGAAAATAAATCATCCTGAAAACTTTCATTATGTTCTATGTAAAATGGAAGCATATCAGCACTTGTCTGTTTTCTTCTCCTGAGTCGGTCTGGCAGTGTGCCTTGGGCTGGAAAGAACAGCCAGGGGTTGCCAAGCAAGGGTTTGCTTGACTCTGGGCCCATTCCCCGAGGGATATAAACATCCTGCCCTGGAACACTTCAGCAACCTGCAGCTAGAAAACTCCCGAATGCATAATGTGTGGCTGGAAGAACTGGAAACCATGAGTCATGGCACCAACCAGGCCCTGCTGCGTAATGAGGAGGTCAAAGATTTAAGCTTTATCTACTACACCCCAGCTCTCAGGAGGAGGAGGGTAGCATTAAATTTAGTAGAGAAGCTTGCAGGAATCAAGTATATACAAAAAAGCAAAGAAAGAAGACTAAGATTCCTTTAGCACCCACCAAGCACATGCCTGATACTTAACAGGCACTTTCATGGGCATTCTCATATAACATTGAGCAGGGCTGTGCTCAGTAGGTAAGCCTCTGCTCTGGAGTCAGACACCCCACAGCTGCTACTCACTGGCTGTGTAGTCTTGGGCAATTTGCGTAATCTCGCTAATTCTCAGTATTTTCATCAGCCAACTGGAGATGTACCAGTTAAAATATTGAAATCCTTATTACCAGGCAGTCAGGAGCAGTTGTCTTGAATCCCCAGAATACACACCCTCCACTATCCTGGCTGAACCAGCCTCTCCCTGGAATCACCTCACCCACCATGGGCAACTTTGCAATCCAGGAACTAAAGGCAGATATGGGCACAGCAGAGCTTCTCAGGCCTCTCTAGTAGCAAGGGCTGATTTGCTATCATTGGTTGGTACTCTCGACATACAAGTTGTTAGGTGGTTTTATAGGGTTCTCCTGGGTAGAGTAAAGGAGATTCTACACACTATCATAATGATAAGCCTCAAATAAATTATGGTAATTGTGCCTATAAAGATGGGGAAAGCTGGGCTAAACAAGGTTAAATAGCATGGTAAAAACTGTTATAGAAACAGCACATGAATCTAGTTGACATAGTTTCTCAACTTCATGTCTATCAACCATGATCTATCAATGGGAGAATCTAAAGAGCCCATTGAATGGCAGCATAAAGACTATCCCTTTAGATAGCCATGCTCATTTTGAAATTCACTTTTGAATGTCCATAATAGGCAAGCATGGATTCAGTTGTGAAGACAATGTTTTAATTCTCTCATTAGACTTATCATTATGGAAATGGCTTTCCTCAAGACTGAATGGAATCAGCTGGTCTAAGCTAAAGATTGGAGTTTGACAGGCATGTAACTAATCTTTTCAACCACAAGTTGGTGTGATGCTAGTCTTATGTTTAGGTGCTCTGAGTAAGCACTGAGTTGTACCTCTATGGTTCTCTGTGTTCTCTGAGGGTGGAGAAAATGTGTGTAAAAAGATTCAATACTTAATTTCATATGTTGATAAGATCACTTACAAACTTTTTATCAAGGCAGGATGTTATCAGGATGCATAAAAACCAATAATGGCTCATACACTGGCAATGATACTCTCTATAGTGGTCATGATATAGATCCTTCATCCTGCTAACGACATTCTTCTGATTCTATTTGCTGGTTCTCTACCAGCTATTAGCGCTGGACTAGGATCCTCTGGGGGCAGTGGGGTGATTCTATGGGAATATAACCTAAGGCAGCCGTGGATGGTGTGGCTCAGTGTATTGAGCACTGGTCTGCGAACCAAAGGGCACATGTCTGGGTTGCAGGCTACATCCCTGGTTGGGGGCATTAGAGAAGTGATCAGTACAATGATGTTTCTTTCCCTCTCTTTTTCTCTCCCTTCCCATCTCCCTAAAAATAAATAAATTCTTATAAAAAGAACATAAGGCAGTTAAGTTTTAAGAGTAAGAGGAAGAGACAGGAACATAGGGGAAGGTCAGAGTGGAGATGATTCCAGAAGCAATCTAAGACTCTGTTCCTTAATGTGTGGCTCCTGGACTAACAGCATCAGCCTCAACTGGGAGCCCATCAGAAATCAGAGACTGAGGCCCATTCCTGTGCAACAGACCAAGTCTGTATTTTACCTGGATGCCAAGCTAGTTAATAGGCACATGGCTCTGAAAAACTCTGCTCTAGGGGGCTCAGCCGATGATCAGACTTTGTGGAAAGGAACTGGTTGGGGCTGGCCTACAGCAGAAGATTAAGTTGTGAGAAATGGGAAGATACTCCAGTTCTTGCTCAGAGGTCATCTTGTCTGGTTTGGCTGGATGAAAACCCTGCTCTCAGATGACTGAGGATCAGGCCATGGGCACAGTTGTGTACAGCATGGTGGCCATCTGTGTATTACAGAAAAGAAACACTGTGCAGGGGTGCGGAACTGCAGCAGAGGCTAAGCACGACCAGGTGTTTAAGGGGAAAGGCAGTCTTGAAGATCAAAGGCAAGTCAATTGTAAAAGAGAACATCTTGCCCACCAAACCCAGGCTCTCTAAATGGAGAATGGGTGACATGTGAACAGACCAGATGTTAGCAGCCAAGGAATCCTGAAAGCCTAAACTTTCCAAAATAGTTCTATGGCATCAAAACCTCATTATCTGCCAGAGCCACCACTAAATACAAAAACACAGGTTCTATAAGATGGAAAAGTTCTTCATAGCCCCCAGCTGAGGCAACAGGATTTTCTTTTCCAGTGGTATGTGGGCAGTCATTAATTATAGGACCAATACTGGAGCCCAAAAAGGAAGTTATCTTTTGGGGCTAAGAGAGAGTGTAGCTTTTGGAAAGAGCTGTGTGAGCACTTCACATTCACCAGTCTGGGGCCACAACAGGTACCATCTCCTGCAGGCCTGGGATGCTATTTTTGTACAGAAGAATGGGTGGCTTTGGCTTGGAAGCTCCCACCCCTTGTTGCCATACTTCATACTTGGTACCAGGACATGGTCACTCCATCTGCAACCCAGCAGGATTGTGGGGGATAGTCAGGGAATGGATATTTTGGCAACTTGTGAATTTTCCAGAAGTACAAGCTGGTCTCCTCTTAATTGCCCTTACAGAGATTTTCGTAAATACATTTAAATATAATAATTATTGTTATTTTACTTTGTACTTTTAGATGGCCCCTTTCCTTCAAGCAGCTCAAAGAACTATTCTGAAATTACCCTATTAATCTTTACAAAATTTCTGTGAAGAAGGTGGGTGGTAGTTTCTTTGCATTCTTGGAGGAGACAAGAGAAGCAGGAGGTACAGAACTGGAGTACCATGGGGATGGTGCATAAATGGAAACTAGACTTCCAGAGAGTCCTCTCAAGTTCAGAGCCCTTCAAAGTGCACAGCTGTGGAGGCCAGGGTCTTGAGTATAAACACTTGCATTCATACCCTGGTTTCACCCCTCAGTCACTTAGCCTCCCTAAGCTGCCGCTCCCCCATCTTTTAAATGTCTCAGTGAGCTACTTGATGACATGTAGTGTATGAATAATTGCTGGGCTGCTTGGGCAGAGCTCTAAGCAATTGCACCAATACTTTCCGTTTTGAGCAGCACAGCCTCTGGAATCTAAGCCCCCATGACTCTTTTGCAGTTTTATGCATTGCAGGAGTGTCCAAGATCTGGCTTAGGAGATGGACAGACTGATTAAGGTCTTGACTGTAGTACTCCCTAAGTCTTAGGACTTTGGGAAGTTCACCTAACCACACTGAACTTCTGTTTCTTCATCTGTAAAATGGGGGTGGTGATGATTAAATTAGATAGTGCAAATAGCAAGCAGGTTGGGCCTTAGTAGATATTAAGTGAGCATACAGAGTGTGGCTATAAGATGAGAAGCTACTGTCAGACTGCCTGCATTTGAACCCTGGCTCACCACTTTCTAGCTCTGTAACCTTGAGCAGGTCACCTCATCTCACCTCACTGGACAAGGAAGGCTCCTATGAGGATTAAGCAAGTTCATACATGTAATTTATAACAGAATTATGCACAGAGACCATGGTTGATAAATGTTATTATTAATCATATTGTAATTGTTTCTTAATTTCTCATTTCTGTTCTGTCTGTGGATACATGAGCACTGGCCTCCACCCCCAAGGAAAGAGATTACTCCACAATTTGATGATAATGTGGAGTGAAGATAACACAGTTATCAGGTCACTAATTGGGAGAGGTGTCTCTGAGTTCCTTCTGGGATCAAATAGGCTACAGTTTGCCAATCACTAGCGAAGTGATGCTGGGCAAGTCCTTCTGTTTCCCTCTCAGTCAACACCTAACATGCTCACCACCTTCATTTATTAGAAAGATGACTTTAACTAATGTATACAAATGTACTTTGTAAAGTTTAAACACTAACTATACTTGGCTATGAATTCAGAAACACACACTTATATTTCAAGAGAGCACAAATATCTGAATTTTCATTTGCACAAGGGGAAACTAAACACTTTTATGTATGCTTCTATTTTTCATTTCTTTCTATTAAAAAATGTTAAAGCTCTTGTCTCACATAGGAGAAGAACAAAGACACATTAATTCCTGGTGGTGCCAGCACCTTGGGTTTGTCTTCACCCCAGCTGCAATAAACCAAACAAACAAAAGGGTGCCCAAGCACCCAGGAAATGCAAAGTTACTTGAATTTCTCTTTGCCATGTTTTGTGGGGACTTCAAAACCCGGAGACTAGCAGATGTCTTGCTGGTAACATCCGTTTATCAAATACATGGAAAATACTTCAATAAGAGAGGCACTAGCTACACAGGAGGAAATTTAGAGGCAGAAGTAAAGGTAAGACAGTTGGTGAGCAGAGCCCAGTATGCACAGCTGCTTGACACTCATTTCTCAGGTGGACAGCATACATTTGCCACAGGTAGCTAGGACTTCAGCTCATCTCTGGCTCTTACAGCAATGAAGTACTGCTTAGGTTCCAGGTGGTAAACAATAAAAACTGACCTTGGAAAAATTATATTAACTATTTCACTTTGACAAGACCCGTCCTGCTGGTGTTCTTCCACCTCCAGAGACAACAGAGGACTCTCCTGCTTGAGAAGGAGAGTTGCCTGTTGTATTATTTTCAAATCCGAGTTGCTTTTACATTTTGATTCTCCTCCCAAAGCAGATTTCCCTTGACATGTAGTTAGGGGCATTTTCACCTTGAGCAACTAACTCTAAAGCTCTAACACACGAAGTAAATTTTTACTTTCAGGCAAGTTCTTCGGTGGATTAAAATCTGCCTTTGAATCAAGAAGCAGCTCATCCTTTTAAAATAAGAATTTATGAAAAACTTAGTGTTGTCTACACACCTAGGCAAGGAGTGCTAACAGGCTGTGTAGTTGGTGAGGTGACTGTTGCCATGCTATCTGCAGGAGGCTCGGTGGGATGGGGATGTGAAGGGGGCACCTATTCTGAGCCCCGCACACTTTCCTAGGGTATAGGAGGGTGCTTTGCAAGGTAGTAGCCTAGATCCGGGGGTGATGATTGCAGCTGCAGGTCAGAGTGAATCCCCCTTATCCAGTGGAAAACCAGCCCCACAGGGCCAAACTGCTCCTCTGAGGGGAGATGCCCTGCCTGCCTGCCTGGTGTTCAACCTGGTTGTTATATACATTGAAGATCCTTTGAATACCTGCTATGAGTCAGGCATGGTGGCTTCCTGAGTAGCCCTAAACCAGTGGTGCTTATAGTGACCCTTTCTTACTGTATGTCTCATGTTATAAGTTACTGAAATTGATTTGATATGTTCTTAAATTCTTATTTTTAAAAAAGTAATGACATTTTCAAGCATGAAATAAATTGAGGCAGAATAGAACACAGGGATGTATTCAACAACTATAAATTTATAGTTGCATAGGAAAAGGGAACTAGATGCGAAGTAATCAAACTTAAACACAGAGCCTGCTCTAGGACTTACTAGCTTCTGATCTTGCTCAAGGGACCTTTCCTCTCTAAGCTTCAGCACCCTCAACTACAAACTAAGGGAATGTCACTGGCTGGGCCCCGACTCAGGCTGGTGATTGCTTTCTAGGATGCTTTTGAATCATCGAAAGTTGACTAACACAGATTTAGAAAGCCCATGCATAGCCATAGTGGATGAAGGCTTATCTTCCTTTCAAGAAAGTCCACACCTACGTGTCTGGCAGGTGCAGCTGAGAGAGGCCCTTCACTGGGCTTGTGGTAGGGGAATATAATCATGTAAATGACAAACACCAAAGAATCTAACTTGCACCAGGTCTTAGAAATCTCAAATGGCAACCCTGGAAGAGGTTTTCCAGCCTGACATGAGCCCTACTGTGCTCCAAAGACAACAACCTACTACCTAGTCGACTCACTGAGAAAGAAGGCCTTCCCAACTCACTCTCCGCCATCATGGAGAATCTAGTCTATATGGCTAAGCCAAGATGTACCTGGTCCTGAGTATCCCTCAATGCGAGCCAGAGACTTTGAAAGGATTTGGTGGGCTGAGTACTTTATTTACCTATTCTACTAAAAGTTAAAATGACAATTTCTAGTATTTTGAAAAATAGACCCTTTTCACATAATCTGAACTGCATACAACAAAGAAAGTATAAGAATTGGAGATAAGTCATTGTAATAAGCTTTAACACCACCTGCTTTTAAAGCCTCTATTGTGTCAGATAAATATTTTTGTTCTCCAAGAGTTCAATTTATTAACTAATTAGGTGTTTTGTTTGCAACATAAGATTTTAAATTTTGTTTTTTTAAAAAGAGATATACAAATGGATGTGTGAAATGGCTTTCAAGATTTGTTAGAACAGGGTTGTTACAATAAGAAGTCACTAACACCTTTTTAAAAGTTTAAAATATATATACATACTTTGTTATTCTATTACAGTTGTCCCAGTCTTACCCCCTTTGCCCTCCTCTGCCTACCCACCATCCTAATCCCACAGTCATTCCCCACCCTGTTGTCCCCGTCCATGGGTCATTCATACATGTTCTTTGACTAGTCCCTTCCTCTTCTTTCCACCCTGTCCCTTTCACTGATACCTTTTCACAGGCAAAAATCCATCATCTCACCTCAGAAAACACCAGGTTCCCACTTGCTTTAAGTCCAGATAAAGTCCTAATAGGACTGTGACCTTTGTCCTCTCTCATTCAAATGACATTTTAGGACTGCTCTGTTGAAGGCTCTACCTGGGCGAAGAGAACTGACAGGCTATTTAGCAAAACAGAAAGGAGAACATCAAAATAACTCCCATTATTTTACTCTTGGAATTTGACATGCACTCAAATTCTAGCAAAATGTCCACTAGAAACTATCAACAGTATATATACAACTCCAGTCACAGTACCTATAATTCAGGTGACATAAACATAAAAGGCATAAGCCATTCTTGAGGACAAGATACAACACTGACAAGAAAAATAATTAGATTTAAAACCAACAAAATTCTACTGAAACTTTTTCAGGGCTAATCCTTTCTGCTTCTTGGTGTGAGGATAATGCATATTTGTTGATCAAAATGAATGATGAATTAATTAATGGAGGATTTCTGAATTCTAGAAAGCCAAAGGGGCTCTTGTAGGGTGTATCTGCCCTCACTCAAACTTCGCCTCCAGGTGCAGAGTTGAGGAAGTCCAACAGGTGTTGCACACATACAAATGAAGTTTAATGTCTAGTGTTCCTTTAAAGAATTTCTTAAAACTGGGGAAGAGACAGGTGTTGTAAATAAGTTATCACCTGAGGTCAGACAGGTACCTCTCTGCAGTATTTCTTTGGTCCCTCCTTTTTCCTATTTATTGTTCCTTACTTCCTTCCATTTCCTTGGCCATACTCCTCTTACCCTAACCCTGACCTGAGTATCCCAATTTTCTTGCATATCTTCAGATATCCATAAACACTGTTAATTACTACTACTATTATTTAAGAATAAAAATTTGGGGAGGCTAGCTATTGTTATTGTTTGCATTTGATAAAATGAGAATGTATTACTTTTAACAACTTTTTGTGAGAATAAAAGGTTTCTGGATTCTCAAATGTGCTTTTAAAACAACTGTCTAAATATCTAAAGAAAAAAGAAAAAACAGCCCTATCTTGACAGAACACTGTAGTAACATGAAGCATTAAAATCTACATGTGAACAGCATTAATGGTTTATATAGGGTCTTCATCATATTTTCTCATTTAACCTTCCTACCCTGTGATAGGGGCATTCATTCTTCCTGTTATCCAGATGAGCAAACTGAGGCTCAGAAAAGTCAGTTCACTGAAATCATAAAACTAGCGGTAGAGTGAAGGGGGCAGGAGCTAGTTTTCTCACTTCAACCAGCACTCTTTTCAAGCATAAACACAATCTCCAGGAGCAGAGGATGGCTTTCAAGATTTCTTAGAACAGGGTTGTTACAATAAGAAGTCACTAACACTTCACACCTTTTTAAAAGTTTAAAATATATATATATATATTGTTATTCTATTACAGTTGTCCCAGTCTTACCCCCTTTGCCCTCCTCTGCCTACCCACCATCCTAATCCCAGTCATTCCCCACCCTGTTGTCCATGTCCATGGGTCATTCATACATGTTCTTTGACTAGTCCCTTCCTCTTCTTTCCACCCTGTCCCTTTCACTGATACCTTTTCACAGGCAATGTCCCTCCTCTACCCAACAAAGAGCAAAGCCTCTGTATGAGGAGTTGTGAGAACACTAGGGAACTCTCAAGTCAGTGCTACACTGACCAACAAACACTAGCACACACATTAGAATGAGCCAGGGCTACCATGGGGCTACAAGGATGATCAAGTGCCTCCATGATGGCAAGAAAGGATGGCTCCTTAAAAGCTTGAAAGCTCAGAACAGACTTGGTGGTGTAGGGGACTTGACTCATCCTCAGAGCCCTGGAAGGCTGATGACACAAGAAGCTTGGCACCGAAATGTCATGAGGTCAGGGAGAAAGCCCTGGAATTGGCTCACAGGGTCATCTTACATTTTGCTCATTGCTGGAATCTAAAATACAGCTTTACACGATTAAGGGTCTTGAAATGCCACAAACATTTTTAAAACTGTCAGTCAGGATCAGAAAGACATTTGGAGAAAGGACCCTCAAACCAAGTGTCAGAAAAGAGATGGCCCAGGTGATCCCACTTCACTCAGCACCTGTTGATTAAGCATCAGTTGCCATTGGTGGGGTGTGGCTGCGTGGAAGGGAGCCCTAAAGACTTATAAAATGGGAAGCCACTGTAGGATAGTTTTGTGGTTTGCTTACATATTAAAGGAGCCTTCTTCCTGAAATTGCTGAAATAAAGGTTATGAGCTTCATTTTTGGATGTCTTTTTGGGAAAGGTATAAGGCATACCCAAGGACAGTTAGAGACCATATTTTGTGCAACAGCAATTCTTTTAACTATAGGACATAGAGTGATCACAGGAAGAATGGGAGCTGTGTCAGAATAGGCTGTGGCCAAACGGAATCCTGGGCTCCCAGATGCAGCAGAAGGCTCGCTGCCTCCTCATAGCACCAGTGTCGAGCAGAGCCACCACCCACGCTTTCACAGTTGCTTCATTCTGTCCTCTGCCACCCTAACAGGCACATAACTGCTCCCTGCCCCCACATTCCCGCACGCAGGGGGCATTTTCTTTTTAACAGGTAGAAGTAAATTTCCTTATCCAAATTGGGCTATCTCTAACATTTGCCAGATATCACAGGCCAATTCTTTTTCTTTTTTTAAACCTCATCTTCACAGCAGAAACATAAAAGGGGAGATCTATAAACATTTCAAATTCATAATATACTACTTCCTTTAGGTTCTTCTGAGCGGAAACTCTGCTCTTGAGAAAAGGTGAGCATCTACTAAAAAAGTAATTTTCTCTGTCAGGAGGGCTCGCCATACACTCAATCCCAGCTGAAATGTGTTTTAATAAGGCCTTTCCCCTCTACAAGCCCGGCTGGTTTTCAGCTCCATCCTCAGGCAGGAGGAGGAAGATGGCTCTGAGGTATCCTTTTGTTACTCTAATCAAAGCCAGGAGGGCTATATTGACTTTCAGGCCTTGGGGAGTTGTAGTTTTTATATCCATCTCATTCAAGAAAATCAAGTTTGATTAATTTGTCATCATGGAAAATGTGTAACCCTTCAGAGCTGGGCCTTTGAAGTGGAAGAGTAAACCAGGGCTGCAAAAGCTGGGTCGGCAGGCAAAAAACAGCAGAGCTGCCAGGTCTTATTTACAGTACTTAAAAAAACAAAAACAAAACCTTTCCCACACGTGTGCAGAGTTGAAATGCTTCCTGTCCAGGGTCTCCTTTTGTTTAACTTGGAAAATAGAGTTATAAAGACTACAAAGCAAGACCCAGAAAACACTTAGCCATGACATCAAGAATGGGGGTGGCAAACTTTGACCTCCTGCCAATCCTACAAGACCACTGTGAGTGGGAGAGCAGGGAGCATGGAGCTGTGGGTCAGCACCTCTTCTGGAATGAATAATTGGAAGGGGTCCCAGCTGGGTCAGGGGACAGATGCTCATTTATGATGTTCTGGTCTTGTTAACCTGCACTTAGAGGAGTTCCAAACTGCTGAAAATGCATAAGGTAGTGGCTTCAAGATACTACTTAATCCTAGATAGTGTCATATTTCTTGTTCAGATGCTATGTATACTTTATAGAGAATTAGAGTTTTAAAAAATTACAGAGTAAGCAATCTTTAGGCATTCCACAGTAAAAGAATTTCCATATTTAACATGTTGGTGCATGGGCCTTTTTAGGATGGTTACCTGCCAGGTATAGTATATACATGAAGACACAGTGAATTACTAAGCAAATGTCAGGGATTTGCTTGCCTTTTAAAGGTGTTTGAAAGCACCAACACATTATAAACAGCCTTTGTGGTTAGTGAATTCAGTGTCAAAACTATTATTAGAGAATTTTAAAACAATGAGATTAGTGAAACACTCAGCTTTAGAAATCTAATGCTATTTTGACTTAAAAAGAAAACAAACTTCTGTTTATGACAAAACTTAAACATTCCTTCATTCAAACATACATTAAGTTCACAGTATGTGGAACGCAAATATATACTTCCCAACTTTTTTATGGTCTAATAGTTTATAAAGCTTTAATGCTATTTACCAATCCACTAAATTGTAAGCTCCATGAAAAAGGCACAACGTAGTTATCTTATTTTTGTAACTCCAGAGCCTAGAAGGTAATAATTGTTCAACAAATACTTACTGGGTGAATAATTCAATACTCTAAATCGTCCTTATCTCAGCTATATTAATGTCTATCAACTTTACTTTCAGGTATTCAGGATTAAAAGAATATGCATGAAATATGGGGAACTCTTGGGAGCCTCTTCCAATCCTCCTCCTCTGTGGATGCCTCTATTATGCTCTGTGGAGTACAATCCACAGAGCATAATATGGGACCTAGGCTTCAACACAAATTTGTTCAGCTTGGAAAACATTTTCATTAACTGAACTTCCTTCTTATATTCTTGAATGAGAACATCCTTAGAAAATAATTAATTGGAAAGTGCATTCAGATTTTAAGTTGGTCTTGGCAAACTGACATAAAAGTCAGATACACAGAACTCAAGTGAATAAGGCAGATTTGTTTTCCCCAATATGGTATAATCAGGCAGGCAGGCAGGTTAGTAGACCAGCAGTTAGGAGACTAGTAAGTTTGGACAGTGTTAATACCAACAACTTACAGGACTTCAATTCAAGCTGGACCAATAGCTCAAGAGAAAAATGCCAAAGTGGATCAATTTATCCTCTTTACCATATGGATGGATGGATACAGTCAACCAATGGAAGTACCATTTACTAACTCTACTTGAGCAAAGTATTGATTGATCTGGGTGTTACCTGCTTTGAAGAAGCTCTATATCTTCCTATCTAAAGAGAGTTGGAGCTAAGAGAAGTTGAGTGCCTTATTCAAGGCACAAGCTATTGGGATTTCAACCCAATAAAGCAAGTTCCAAAAAAGACTGTTCATTGCACTTTGTTTCTCTTCTGTTTACCAACACCAAGACTAGGTTGGGCACCCCGCAATGTTTCAACCCAGAGAGAATCCCAGTCTCCCATCAAAACCTCCAAACCTTTTACCAGAATACGTTAACACTGCTTAAGAAATCAAATTCCATCTTCTCGGCTATTCTCCTTTCCCATCTCTGGTAGAAGCATTTGCAAACACAAATAGTTAAAGGTCACTAGTAAGAAGCAAAAGAGGGATATTGCATGATCTGTCTGTGCTGGGATAATCCAGAATTGGCTGTGAATATGCTGAAGGGCCTACATTACACCAGTAATTCTTTTTCACCTGCTATCCACAGCAATCAAATGTGTTATTTTTGTATAATCTTTAGAGAAGAGTGTTAGGCATGTGCATCTACAGATTGGGCACTCAATGAGTGAGACAAAAAAGCAGCTTTCAAATATAAATTTTTAAACACTCAGTTAAATCCTTGAGAAAGTAAGCAAGTGGATGGTGTCCTATATATAAAATTATTTCAAGTCAAATCTACTTTTGTGGAACTGATGCAAAGAAGCTGATTATAAAATGTGTATTTTTTCTATATACGGTATGGAATAAAGGAAAGATTATTGATTTTAACAGTCAGGTTTGGGGACCTGGCTGCAACTCTGCCACCAACTGCTTAAGCAAAGTCTCTATATTGTCTGGGTCATTTCTTCATTTGTTAAATGAAAAGGTTAAACTAGACCATAGATTTTTTTCCCAATTTTTTTTCTTAGAAGTTGTAGATCCTTTCTTTTAGAAACAAATTCTTATAAGAAATCTCTAAATTATTATACATCGGAATCTTTACTTTTTATCAGTTCAGCCCAGACCAGGGAGAACAGGCTGGAGCTATGCTACCCTTGCAGGTCTTGGCTCTGGAATACATGGTGAGACTTTAGGCAAGGTAATTCACCTTGCTGAACTTTGGCCTCACATAAAGAAAATGGGGGCTACTATAACAGTATCTATCTCATAGAGTTTTGGGGAGAAATAAATTAATTAATCTCCTTAGATGGCATGGAACTCTACACATTAGCCATTATCACTGATATGAAAGCTACAGAGCCATACTATAATAGCAGGAGCATGTCAGACTCTGCTGAATCGCTGACTTACAGAGCTAGTGAAGGCTTAGAGTGTCATTCTGCACTTTTCATTTAAAGGGTTTATACATAACTTTAGTGAAGCCAGCTTTCTTTAGCAGAGAAGCTTTTATATAAACAGATAAAAATAATGTTTATCCCTTGAGTGACAAAACCAGAATAAAATGCATAGAAGTGCTTACTGTAAGTCAGGGTAATAGTTACTTTAGTGGGGAAGGGGGGCTGGGATTGGGAGGGGACTCAAGAAGGGTGCCCCTGGGTGGCTGGCGAAGTTCTATTTCTTGACCTAGGTACTGTTATAAGCATGTTCTTCTTATAACATTTTACTAAGTTATACATTTGTTTTGAGTAGTTTTTCCACATCTTTGTTTTTACAATAAGAAGTTTTAAAAAGTGATGTTTCATGAAAACAAAATCAATGAATACATAAATTATGCTTACTGGTTTCCAAAATGTTAGCATCTTGTCACATAATATATGCCAGCATGAATATGTTATTGTTTTACTACACTTCAAATATATTATATTTTACAATAGGAGATTTGTTTGCATATCTGAAAGTATTTCTGTAGAACTAACCACCTGGAGAATATTCTTTGAAAGTCAAAGACTTCTATTAAATTTTTAATAGATATATTCTGAATATCAAAGTCTTGTCCCTTATAACTTGCTATCTTCATGAGACACCAATTATTTTTTGCCTCTGAAAGGGAACATTACTTTAGTGTTTAATCTTCATTTCCATCATTCTCCCATAAGAGTCACAAAACCCAATACTTTCCTAAGACCTGAAACCTTCCTCTAGGTCTGTGCTTCCTAGAATTCCCTATGTGTGAAAACAAATGATTTAAGTTTCCTGAGTGAGAGAGGAAATTGGGCAGTAAGAGTCTGTTCACATCTGAGGCTGGGAGGAGCACACATGCAACCAAGCCATCTGTACAAATGGTACCAGAATTCAACATGCTTGCAATTAGAAGGGCTTAGGATTTATGCTTGCTAGTTAAATAAGCCTATGCCTAACCAGATGATGGGAAATAGATAAATATTTCAATGATATATATTTTAACTTGCTGAGACTTGTAAACACTACTATTTTCTTTTCTTCCTGTGACAAAAGATCTATCCTCTTGTAGAATTCCAGAAATTAAAAAAAAAATCACAATCATTAGTGAAAGCAGGTAAAAGTTCTTTAACAGCAATTACCACACTACAGGCATCACTGGTGTTGGCCTCTAGAAGGCTGCATCTACGTAGAAGGTACAAAACCACCAAGAACATGTTTCAAAAAAGTGCATGGAAATCACTAGATATGAAGTCCATATAGATTAATGGTAGCAGTAATCACGCTCAATATAAGAAGGAGATACTAAGAAATCTTAGTCTCCAGAGTGTTATGCCCTGCCCCTCAATGTTTTCATGAAATTCATTGTGTTCAAATTAACTGAGCATCATATACATAATCTTGAATTGCTTGTTTCTATAGTGAGAAATAGAAAAGTCTCCAAATAAATGGGGGGAATGAGTTTACTGGTAATTTTTGCTTGTTTTTAAAGGGATATCTGAGACCTCAGAAAGGAAGATAAAATTCACTTTGTGTGGCTAAATGTGGACAAGTGAATCTTATGGGCAAATTGCAGTACAAAAGAGCAACAAAAGTAACTGATTTATTCTAATGAAACCATTCTTAGTAAAGGGTAAAGAAAAAGGATTAAACCAAATGAAGTGTGTTTCCTAATAGACCAAGTGAGCTCTATCACCAAATGTGTTTGGTAGGGGAAAGTAATAAATGGAACTATCTGCTTCCTGTCAGAGCACCACAGATGCTGCCATGCTCAGAACCTCAAACGTTAGAGTAGTAGAACAGGAAGTTCCAGTGTGCTGGGACAAACAGGCTTGAGGCAACCACCACACATATACTTGGGACTTAACTGAGATGAAGCAATGTGGTTAATAAAACTGCATGAAATTTTAAACTCAAGGGAGGAGAATGACATTCCTATACTATTAAACACAGTCACAGATTGAGAATTACTGGTGACAGATTAGAAAAGGTTAAATTCTACAAACTCATGAATCCTTAAACACCAAAAAGTTGTAACTTGAAAAAGGAAAGAGTACAAATTCATAGCAATATAGTCCTAAATTAGAAAAGTGCAAGATAAGAACTTCTGCATGAAAAGTCTAAACGTTTGCATGAAACACATAAATCACTACATTCTCCAGTAAGAAAAGTATAGCCTAGTCTTACCTTATTGCAGCAAAAGGCTGGAACAAAAATTACTGACTTATAGGAGCAACTTTCACATGTATCTGAACATCAAACACAACACACAATATAAAATAAAGAATAACTAGAACAGAAAAGTTTTCACTCTGACCTTAAAAATCCTGAGCAAATCACTGGATGAAGCCAGATCAAAGGGGGCATTCCACCAGCTTGGAGCCATATGCACAAGGGCCCCACTGCATAGGGCACAGATGGTATACAACTGGGGGAGGGGACCACAGCAGACCCAAAACATAAGGCCAATAAACTGGCTTCAACTTACACAGGTAAGACAGTTCAGAAGAATAATTTTGAACGCTACTGATAAGATTTTAAATTTGGGACAAATGGTGCAAACTAAAGCCTGTTCACAAATTTAAGTTCCAAAGTTCCTTTGTATAATAACTTAAATGAAACTAAAATCTCAGTGAGGATACATACAAAGGGATGGTGACTTGTTATTAAGTGAAACTGAAAAGATAGTTAAAACTTTTGATAAAATCATACAGTGATTGTAAGCCGTAGTACCTGATTAAGGACTGAGAAATTTGGGAGTTTAATGTAGGTTCACAAAATTAATAGCGCTACTTCAAAACAGAAACCCTGTAAGTTTATTAAAATGCTCAAAGTCCCTTAATATTCTCCATTCACCATACAAAGTGCTGAAATTAAATTTTCACCTTCTTAAACCTTTATTTAAAGTTGCTTTTTCATATGTAAAAAGGTGAGAGGTGCTATTAATTTTCTTTAGAAAACTCAGAAGCACTCATATTTACTTCATGGTTATTTCTATAATGCAACATTGCCAATATAATAATTCCCAAATAAAACTTGTTCCCAAGTACATGTTTAAGAAAAATTCTCTGACTTGAACAATGGAACCTGAAATTTTCATGATAAAATATTGCATTTTATTAAATAATTTGGTAAGTTTTTTCAGGCAGCAACCAAAACAGAAACATTTAACACAGATTCCTTCAGCCTCATGACTTCTGAAGGACACAAGAATATAGAATATCCAAAGTCTATTTTTATTGGATACTCTAGTAAGGGACATTCAACACACATATATACAATGACAATCTAAATTTCAGTAGCAACGATGAACATACTGACTTATAATGACTTTGCTTATCATTCACACTGTTTACTGAATACTTATTTGATTTTTTGACATTTCCATGTATTAAGGAATCCTTCCAATTTAGTAAGAGCTTTGCTAAGCTACAGCTAGGAGTGACAATTAATTTTAGTAGAAATTCACTCCCAGGCTAGTCTGATAGTCATTTGAACAGTTTTGCGTTATTTTACATACAATTTTATAGCCCTGTAACATTCATTTAATCTTGTTCAATGATGTTGAACCCCAGATGCCATAAGACATTACAGGAAAGCATCCACTGCACATATGGAGTAACTACTTTTTCTGAACATTAATTTCTTTCCTCTTAACAGGCTGAGATGGTATTTAGAAAAGAGAAAAGCACTCTGTATGAAAGGTTTTATGCTGTGGACTTGCAGAGATGAGCTACCTGTTACTGCTGTGGCCCTAGTTGGAAAGTGCCAAGTGCGTATTTATGAGCATCAGCTCAAGTCTCAGTAAGAATGTCTTTCTCTGGCCTTCATAAGGCTGCTGGTAGTAAACATTCTAAACAGGTCACCAGCAGGGGCTGGAGCAGGATTTCCTCATTAGTCAGTGTAGGGGTTGGATATAATCAGGGCTTCTCAAAGTGAAATCAGAGGACCATCCACATTATCATCACTGGGGATCTGGCTAAAAAGACAGCCCCCACCCCATCCCCCCGCCCCCCTACTGAATCAGCTCCTAAGGTTAGAGCTGAGAAATCTGCATATTAAGTTCCATCCCGTGATTATTCTGCTTGTGAAGGGGTGGAAGCACTGACAGATGATCTCAAAGGTCCCTTCCACTTTTTAAAGGAAAACTCACAGGCTCTTAGAATTTTAAATGGTGTCCTGCCAGCAAAATAAAAGAGTCTGTGTAACAGCAGAGGGTGAATGGGTTGGCCTAAATCTTAGGTAGTCTTAGATTTTCATGTGTACAGAAAAATAATAGAAAATAAAAACAGAACAGTATAATCAGATGTGTAAGAAATCTGTTTGGATTTTTCCCCCATTGCATGGGAGAAGTAGAGGAAGAACTCACTTTAGTTACTACAGTGGAGCACAGGTTCCCAGGGGCTTTTCCTGAACCTTGCTTCCTGTCTTCTCACTGAGAAGAGTCAGAAGGTGGTGAGGAAAAAAGCTTTTTACAACCCTGAGTTTATCCAAGCTTTTTACAACCTTGAGTCACCAAAATTTTAAGTAACTTTTAATTGATCTGAATATATTCTGTTAAGAAATAAAACCATTGCAGGCAGTCCTCTACTTTCTTTTGTAATAAGTGAAATCTTATAGAAACATAAATATAGGAAAGAATAAACAACAGGCATATATATATTTTAAAAGTTCCATATTCAGAAAGCTAAAAAAATCCAGCTGCATTTTTACTTCTCCCTTTAGGCACAATATTTGAAGAAATATTTCCAATGTTTCCTTGTTTCATTATTTCCCTTCTAAACTGCTTAAACGCTCAACAACAACGTTAAGATTTGAGATATTTAAATCACATTTGGGGAATTCTATCTTTGATGCATTTTATTAGGAGTAGGAGAGCTAAACTCCTATTAGTAATATCTACTTTTATAAAATCAATAAGGGTAAAATGCAGTATACTTTTACAATAATTACGCAAACACAGCTGAATAAATTATGCTGCTGAGCTAGACTGTTGGTTGGAAGGCAGCGCCACCACGTGATGGCTCAGAAAGTTGTTGGCTTTGTTTAAGTCCACAGGTAGGGTCCTCACAGCAACACCTGCTTCCTGTCATAGTTGGGCTACATTCAAACACTACACTGTAACATTGCTGCAGAGTAAGATGGACAACGAGGACTGTTTGTAATGAGAAACTCTAATTACGTATATTGTCCTTTCAGTGGCCAAACTGGATCAGATACTTAGTGTTTGACAGGGTGACTTGCTGGGGGTTAGGTTGACAGGCTTCATGTGTCTTTGGTTGAAGGAATCATAGACTGGATGTAGCCTGCAGACTTCAATGTCCTGCTCTATCGCTTATTAGCCCAACGTCCTTTCACAGAAGACAAATTTGGTGAAGATTCTGCAGGCAGATTGTATATTGTGTCTAGTGGACCGAATTTTATGCAAAACTAATTTTAATCATAAAGTCTTGTGCCTATGTATATGATGCAGATGAGCTAAATTTAAGAAGAAAGTTGAGATGGTTAGAGTCAAGTTAAATTCCTTTAAAGTTTCTTAGAGTTGTGTTTTGCTTTTTTTCTCCATCAGTTGTACCATAAATTTAACAGCCACATTATATTAAATACATGTTTGCTTAAAACTCTCCCCTCATTTCAGGAATGTGGAAAAGTGGCAGGCATTTTGGAAACGCAATCTTCAACTGAGAGAGTCAGCACTTCAGGAGTGCTTCCAAATGAGAATTCAAATATAGAAAAGTTACCTTCAATGGGTATTATTCAACCTTATTTAACAGGTATAGCTTCTTAACGTGAACACTTAAGCCTCCAAGCTCTGACAACCTAGGGAATAATGGGAGGTGAGACACATTTGGTTTCATAGTCTCTGATTCTGTATCCCAGCCCCTGAGCAATTACATAAACAAGAAAGTGAGCTCTTTGACTTCTGTATCTAAGTGAAGAGTTTAGATATAGAAGCCAAAGAGCTCTAGCTGCTAGAGCTCAGCTAGAAACAAAACAAAACAAAACAAAACAAAACAAAACAGGATTCTACTGAAAGGTTTCACTTTTTCCAGCATCACTTAAGGTGGGTGTACCATCTTAACATGACAGTCACATGCTCCACAAAATAGTTCTTCTATCTCAGAAGGGCATTGGCTTATTTAATCCAAGAGGCTATCACAGTGATTAAATTAGCTCAGCTCACACAATGCCTCTATGAACTAAATATTCAATTAAAGCAATTTCAAAAACAAAATCTGACAAAGTCCTCTCTTAAAGTAATTTAGATGCTAGGTCCTTAACTTAAGACAAATTAAATGCTTCTCATATTTGGTATTTCCCACAGGGTCGGAAATAGTGGCACAAGTCCTCTGGGGTAAAAATCTACTTTTTGTGTTAAGCCATGTTTCATGATAGTAAACAATACAAATTAGGAAACATTAATGTGAGCCTAACATTCCTATTTATTTTTTACTTCAAAAGCTACATACATGCAAAAGTTGAACATGTCATTACAATACTTTTAAATAAAGTTCAAAAATAAAAACATTTCAAAATTCATTTAGTTATAGAAGTATTTATACAATTATAATGAAGATAAGTCAATTATATACCTTTTCTAATCTATCAGAAAAATACTTATATATAAGAATTTCAATTCATGTGCAGAATAATTTTTAAAATCTTTCATGAATAATAAAAACAAATTGGATGTTAGTACAATGTTAAAAGGGACAAGTTCCAGGCTTTTGAAAAATGGATCTGATAAACTTTTAACTCATTTTAAAAATCACTGAAGAAACTTAAGTTTAAAAACAAAGCATTTTGTAAAAAACTGTGTTCACTGTTATTATGGTTGATGTGGTTAGTAATGCAAGTGAAGGGCACAACTTTTATAAAGAGATTGTTTGAAATTCCTTTCAAACATTTGAAGAATTTTATTTATAAACACAGGCTGGCAGCCTGAAGTACCTCAATGTGTCTCTGCTGATCAATACTGCTAGAGGAATTAAAAATTCTGGATTCAGTGCAGTGCTGAGCACTGGGCCCTTCTGTAAAATGTATCAGCAGGCACAAGTAACTCTGACTACAAAAACACCAGCAGGAAGCAGCATCTCCAAAGGACCCCACTTCTTCCAGGTGGAAACAGTAGGAATCAAGAATAAAGTCTCAGTGTTCCAGTGGGTGGCCAGTTACTTATACTAAAACCAGTATTTCTTTGGTTAACATAATACAATTTTTATTAACAATTTCAAAAATTAGTATGAACAGAATGCACTCCAAGTTCAACTTCATAAATGTTCACATTTATCCTGGAAATGAGATTTAACTTCCTGCCCCTAAATGAAAAAGGCAGGGTAAGGCTACCCATTTTGAAGGACTACTGATTATTAGGTATGACATACAATGTGAGCAGGAAAGGGGACCATTTAACAAAATGTGTCAAATCCCTAAATAGGTACACACACCCCAAATTTAGAAGCAGCTTAATTCAAATAATTAAAGTATTCCCTCTTCTTTAAATCAGAAATATAAGGTTTCTTATTTGGGGAGATCCCTTGTTATCATTCTAAACCTTCCTTTGAAAAGGCCAAATTGAAATTCTGATGAGAAATATGTTCACAGAATCCAAACCTAGCATTTGATTTGTATCCTGATACTCAACTCTGATTATTGTTTTCATGTTAGGCAACCCAACTATCATTTTCCTTTTACAACTAAAAAATACGTTTTACAAAGGAAAAATAAAAGATGTGAGTGTTATCAGTGCAAAATCTGATTGTGATTTTTCTTTTCCCTAGGGCAGAAAAAGAAATGCCCAGTGCATAGTAGGTAGGAGTGAGTCACAACAAATAATCAAGACAGGTTTCATCAGCTGGTATTCCTGCAATGCAGCATGGTTTTCAAAAGCTGTTCTGTCATGATTATGCATATTCTCATTAGCTAGGTGCAGTATAGCTACTTGAAGGAAAAAGACTTCTTGTGCCTCAATGTGAGTGTACAAAGCAGTAATTAAACAAAATAAGGAATTTAAGAGGAGGAAATGAGAGTAAAAAAGAATACAGAATTTAGAAAGCAAAAATAAAATAAAATAAAATAATAAATAAAGCAAGCAATGTGACAGTAGAAATCCCCAGTTTCCCACCACCACACCTGCCACTTTGAATCCTAATTGCCCAATCTGCAAAGACAGAAACCCACGCTAAATTGACCATCATTGGACTTCGGCAAGTCTTCTCTTCACTTTCCCTCCTGTTAAGAGCGTTTCCAAAACCAATCAGCAAAGGACAAAGAATTCTTTACAGAGTGCAATTAGTGTTTTCCACGTCCACCTTCAAAAGCATGATGCTCTTCATGGGCTAAAGAACAAAAAAAAAAAACAAAAAAAAAAAAAAAAAAAAAAAACAGGAAAAGAAAAAGAAAAAGGAAAAAAGGAAAGAAAACTTTAAGCAAAGGATGGGGTAACCCTTCTCTAAGGCATCTTATTCAGCTTCCCCAAATGTTGGCAAGAACTCAAATACCTTTTTGAGCCAGTAACTGTTAGCTAAGGCATGCATTTATTGAGAACTGTAATAATGAAAATTAAAACAAGGAATAAACAAGCAATGGGCATGCTGCCTATTCCTTCTGCTGTGCTGGAGAAGATGAGTAATAATCCGAGAAGCAGACAGAGAATGTGTTGGGCTCTGAACAAATGCTGCAAGGGTCGGGGGAACACACCCTATGGAATGCATGAATAGGGAGAGACCTTATGTTATCCAAGACAGGGTCATTCACAGGCCTATTTGTACAAATAAAATAGAACTAAAATAAAACAAAGAACAAGACAAGGGTGGTAACAATTATGTCTCCCCATCTCTAAACACCCTCCATGGGAAAGGAAGTTTCGTAAAATTGGCAGGTCTTTTATTTTGTCCAAGCATGTATTTTCCCTCCCATCTCTATTGTCTGGCTTGTAAAATTACTAATTACAATTTTAAAACTCTAGCATAAAAATTATGAAAAATATTTTTCAACAACCTAAAATTTTAAAAAGCAGAAGTAGGAAATTGGAGACCTATGAAATACATAACATTTCTGCCAAGGCAAAGGGCCAAGATTGAAATCTACTTTCTGGATCTGGCTATCATTATGAAGCAGGAGCAGATTCTCTTCTCTCAAGTGGAAAAATCTCTATGACTTGGGTCTGAGAAAACCAAAGACAACTTAAGATCCCCTGTGCTTTGTCCTCCACTACTAACCCCATCAGCAGAGATATCCTAGGAAGGCATAGGTGGGCTGGCTATTTCACCTATGAAATCCCTCCCAATTCTCTGGTTTTAATATGGACTAAATTCTTCAGACTTGTGGTGGGGGGTGGGAGAATGGAGCCACTTTTCCCTCAAGATCATCCCGGATGCTCACCCCGCCTTCTCTTCACTTGGATAAAAAACTGGGAAAAGCACACCTACGTACTCCTTTTATTTATGGCATGTATTCCAAATTGATTTAATTGAACATTATTCACAGGGGAACTTTATAGCTATTTCACTTAAAAAAATTTTTTAAAGGAAGATTTTTCAGGGCAGACACCACAATAAACCTGGTTTGTTCTACAGTACAATAAAATATACAGTACTGCTGGTTATAGGGGGAGCCATGGCCTCACAGAAATGCTCCCCTCTAAATGGTAAAAATCAAGAGATAGGAACTAGCCAAAGATTGCATTACTTCTGAGCTAAGGGACACTGAGGTGCTATGACCAGATGGCTTGTGGAGATAGTAGAAGAGAACACTGAGGATCAGGAAAGTCTGGGAAGGAGCAGGAACTCTGTACCCAGGTGAGTCTTGGCAAAGGGGGAATATAGAAATGCTCTAATCCAGGACTCAGCAAACTTCTGCAAAGGGGCATAGAATAAATATTTCAGGCTTTGTGGGCCACAGGGTTTCTGGGCCATTTACTAACTGCCACTGTAACATAAAGTAGCCATAAATGATATGTACACAAATGGGCATTGCTAGATGCCCATACACCTTATACACTTATGTGAAAACCATTCTTAGCTGCAGCTCATTCAGAACAAGCAATGAAGGGGCATATTTGGCTTGTGGTTCGTACTTTGCCAACTTCTGCTCTAAATAGTTCTCATATAGGAAAACACATTTGTTATTCAGCTGCTCTGAATAACCTAACAGAATTTGAGAAGAGGGATTTCTGTACATTGGGGGTTTCTCTGTCAAATAACCAATCTTTAACCAAATCATACATAACTCATCAACAATCCAATCCTCATCCACCTTGCTGGCAAACCTGCTGTGTTGCCTGGCTCTGCACCTTGCGAATGAATACTTAGACCAGAGTCTTAGGAACAAGACAGAGTGAAAGAATACAGTTGGCCATTTCTAACTTAGCTCAGCCTATACCTGTTCCTTGACATGCTGTTAGATACCTGCCCAAACCTCAGTTTTCCAAATCAGTTCTGCAGCATGTGGTATGTAACCCTATTGAGAGTAAAGGACTGCCTGCTTTACATAAAACAAAGAGAACTGCTTTTTTTTTCCAATTCAAATTTTCATTTGAATAATCTTTGAGATTTAAAATGTTAATTTACACCATTAAAATATAGATTTCTATTGAGACCTGTAGCCAGTTCTGCATTACCCACAAACTTCACAATATCTTGTAGGGTGTTTATTCAGCTTCATTCAACTGGCCAAGCTGCAACTTTCCTCCTTTGTTTGGCTCCCCCTAAATGCCTTGCCCATTACAAAGGCTGAGTAAGGGCTCACCCCTCATCCTTGTTCAGTGCTGCCTGATGACCCTGATGATGGCTGCTGCCCTGAAAACAAGTCTAACCACTCCGTGGCTTAATCAGCTAATGAACTAGTCATATTACGTTGAACCTGCTGCTAACCAACATGTTGCCTGGAAATGGCATTATATAATTTTTTTTTCTCTTTTTTTTTTTAAATTTTATTGTTGTTGTATTACATCCATCCCCTTTTTGCTCCCCTCTGTCCCCCTCCCCACCCACCCATTCGCATTATATAATTTTGAAGTAGAAGGGGCCTTGGAGATCATTTAAGCCAACCTGCTCACTATGTAGATGAGAAAGTGAAAGAATGAGAAGTTGTGACTTGCTCAAGGTCACACTGTTGAAGTGGGACCAAAATCCAAAGTGCCTGACTTAGTAATTCCAAACTGTTTTACTCCTATTTTGAGTGAAATGTGGTACTGGTTCAAAGGTGGTGAAGAATGTTTTAGCTCTGTTTATCAATGACAATGAAACACACTTTCAGAGAGTTTCAGCTGTGGTTAGTTTTGTGGAGTAAGGAAGAAAAGAACCCTCAGTGACCTTGCAATTAATATCTGGGTTGAAAATAGCTAATGGTATTAATGTTCCCTAAGGAATGAAAGTTGTATCTAAAAATGTGCAATTTCCACACTGGCAGCCAATAAGCAACTTCTCTGTTTCAGTGCCATTGTTGTCTCATTTATTTAAATTGCCATCTAAAATTTAGAAGTTAAAGCACCTCCTGAATATCCTGAATAACTGCAGCACCAGCTCAGTTTCACTGCTGAAATCTAAATCACTTGGCCTGATTGTATGATTTCTTAAGAGAAAGGCCTTAGTTTTAATATTCTCCATTGTGCTAAGACAATCATAAAATAAAATTTGATTTCTCCATCTCCTTTTTGGCAAGGGGTTAAGAAAAGTGAAACAGTAAAGGAAGTACTATATTTCAGCAATTCTAACATGTGCTCCCTGGCACTGGTGTCCCTGAAATCAAAGTGTCATAGTTTAACTGGGAGCCTTTTATTTTTTCTTTTTTAGTAATATTAAAATAATACTTATCATCTAGGTCATCATAGGGTCAATGAAACACAGTTAAAAAAACTGGGTTATTGATTCTTAGAATAGTTTGGGAAATAGGAAATTTGTCATAGCTGTGTAGGGCTGTCAATACTTCTCTTTATTTCATTGTTGAAAGGGTAACCTGAAGTTTGATCTACCAAACACTGGTTTAATAACACTAAGCTGTTTTCATTATGACAAAAATGACTTTTTCAAAAGAGCACACAAAAGCAATGATCATGAATCATGACAGAAACAATGGGTCCACATACTTATTCATACTTTTAACAGGCCACCACTGTGCATGAATTCTCCTTCAGTTCTGTGCCACAGTCATTTGTAATGAGGAAGCATTAGCATTTCAGTAGAATATTCAATCATCCCTGTTGTCAGATGAGTTCCTCCACAAATACAATGTTATACTATACATATATTTCAAATGTGTTTGTGAAAGCATGATTGAATATCTATATGCCAGCTCATATAGTAATATTTTTGTTATTGTTGCTTCAAATATAAGGTAATTTTTTCTGAGAATGACAAATTTAAATTTTTAAAATGATAAATACAATATATATCTCATTTTCCAATCCATGCACTTAGGCAACAATTAAATCTCATCCTAATTCCTGAGACTAAACTTTTCTTTAAACATTTAAATGTATTTTATTGAGATATTTTCTGGATTATAGAATTTCAAATGATTCTTCCTTCACCTCACTTGCAACAGTTCCTATTTTTAAAAGTATGATAGAATTATCTTGAAAGTAATAACCTGAAGTGAAATACTTACGCTTATAAAATACTGCTTTAAAAGATATGTGGGGCAGAAGTTCATAGATCTTTTCTAAAATGGTTGCTTCACCCACTGAAGAGGCATTTACGTTCCAGACTTGGACTACATCGTCTCGGTCACGAACGCTGACGCTGACTCCTATTACCTCGTCATCTAAAGGAAAGGTGGGAAAAAAGAAATGAATGATAATTTTAAGTCTGCCTGCCATGATTTTTAAGCACTTATTATTTCATCTGTAATTTATAAGTAAAATGATAAAAATGGTAGCACAAGAGAACCCATAATAAATACTTGTTTCTAAAGAGTATTGCTGGACAAAAAGCAAGTTATTAGGCAAAAGCTATAGCAATCACATCACATCACATTTAACCAGGGATTTAGATAAACAAAGTGTTCTAGCCAAACAAATTTTCCAGATAAGTAATTGACCCTTTTAAACATGTTACCAAAGCTTTTTGACTATTTCTTTCTCTGTTTTGATGAGACTTTTCCTAAAACAATTTGCATAACTTTGCCCTCTGAAAGCTAAGTGAACTCAAATGAACTTTTCCTCAATGTTTGAATATCTTTATTAAGAGCAGCAAATATTTCTCCTGACTTCTCATGAAGCATTCAGATATATTGGGGTGGTCAGTAATATTTGCCCCAAAACTAACTAGACCTGAACTATGTATTCTGAACTGCTCTTTCTGCTTTTCGGGGTTTGCTTGTCTCATTTCCTATTGATGCTTCCTGATCTCCAGTGCTTCTCTCTAGCCATCCTTGTTCCATATTTGGGCTTTTTAACCATGGGCTAGAAAATCAATGACCATCCTTAGCATTGTGAATAAAGTAAGAGTAAATATCTTCTGAATGTCGTTTTGCAGTGGATGGACATTAAAATATTTACCCACAGTAGTTATCAGAGGCCTTGTATATATTTCAGAATGGTGGTTGAATCAGTAAAGTTTTGTTGTACTTTCCTATACTCCCTTGCAGCTACTTTGTGTATATTAATTTGCAGAAAATGACAGGAGTAAATACTTTTCACTCCTGGTTTACATGTTTATTACATATTAATAAAATATGGTCAGCTCTCTGCATCTGTATACCCAACACCAAGAAGTAAAATGAAAAAGGTAAGCATTAAAATTAGAAAATGTTGCTTTAATAAATATGGTTTGCCTAAATTTCTCTAAATTTGTAATTCTAAATAATTCATGCCATCAGTTCTTTCAACTGTCTTCTGCAAGTTAAAACTTTCTATTATTTAGATACAATTTAAATAAGCACATGTCCAATTTACTAAAGGAATTTGTCTTCAGTAAAATAATTGTTTTCTTTCCTCCTTCCTTCTCTTCCTTACTCTCTTACTTTTTTCCTTTTTAAATGAATTTGGTCCAGCTAAACTTGTATGATTTGGAACTAAATGGTTCCATTTATATAAATATTTGAAAGCAGGGAAAATCAGCCCTATGATGTTGGAAAAAGATTGGCAGCCATATTTGGAAGATGGAAGGATCAAGAGGGATTGTGAGGGCCAATAATATTCTGCTCATTGATATGTATGTTTGTTACAGGGACCTGTTTACTTTGTGAATATTTATCAAGTGATACTTGTATACATGATAACTTGCATACTTTTTGTATATATTTCACTTTTAAATAAAAATTTCCAAAACATTAAATAGTACCTGACCATGACCATTCAATAGGAACTTATTCCAGCAAAATATTTGTTTTATTTACATCTTTAAAATATAGCCCTGGCTGGTAGCACAGTGATGAGGGCGCCAGCCTGCGAACCCAAAGGCCGCAGGTTCGATTCCCCAGCCAGGGCACATGACCAGGTTGCAAACCAGGTCTCCAGTCAGGTCTGTGGCTGGAGGCAGGTGAAGCACAACCATACATTGATGTCTCTCTCCCTCTCTGCCTCTCTCCCTTCCCCTCTTTCTGGAAATGATGAAGTAAAATCTTTAAAAAAAAAAAAAAATATATATATATATATTTATTTATTTATTTATTTATTTATTTATATATAAACATATATATTTTTATATATATATACACATATATATATACTTATATATATATATGTATATATATATATATACTTGCTAGAGCTCAATTATTTTAAATTTTATGAGAGCATAAAGTCATCAAATAAAGAAGAAAGCTTTGCAGTTTACCACTTTCAAGAATGGTCATGAAGTCACTAGATCTGTTTCTTAGGAAAATACCAGCATTTCCCAATCTTTTGATATTGCCCATTTCTACACTTTTGATACTAGGGTGCTGAATATGCTGAACTGTCAATATTTCAGTTTGGCTTGGCTTTTGATAGCTAGACATAGCCTGCTAGTAAAGAGCTTTCAGAAACTGCATGGTAAAAAGGCTGCAAGTCTTATGCAAGGGCAGATCCATCAGCATACGTGTAACAGTCATAAGTAGAATCAAACACAAAACCCTGATTATTTTAGGGCATTGTCAGCATAAGATGGTAGAGCCAGGATGAGCCACTGTTTAAAGACGAGGGAAGTGCAGCCAGAGAGAGGAGCTGACTTGCTTCAGGTGGCACAGCCAGGTTCATGGGAGGCTAATAGTTAATAGTTAATGGTGCTCTTGTTTCCTGAGTCAACCACATAACAGCAGGTCTTCTTAACTTACTGAGATAATTTCCCCCGGTCCTGGAAACAGAAATAATTGTACTTAGATAATTTTCCTTGATTCTGGAAACAGGAATAATTTATACAGAAAACTTCCTCTCCCAGGGATTTTCATATTTATCTATAATTATACCAAGGACACATTTTGGCTGCATATTGTTAAGTTGCTAACCACTTCCTATTAAAACAAAAGGAATCTGTATTTTTAAACTAATTTCATCTTAACTCAGTTTTATCATAAGTAAATAAAAAGGTAATGTAAGAAGAAAGTGAAACAAGAGCAGAATTATTGAAACTGCTAATAAGATGAGTTTGAAATGTGCCATAGCACTGGCTAGGCCTACAGGGGTTCAAAGAGCACAACCAGCCAAGACATCTGAGGGCAAATTAGTCAATACCTATTTGTAAAAACAAACAAACAAAACACAACTGAAAGCTTACAGGAAAGATGTGATTTTAAATGTTACCTCTGAAGCATCCACCCAGAAAGAACTGCCCAAGAAAAACAAAACTTTAAATGAGCAATTCAATACCTGTCTTTGAGTAGTTTCATGATAAAAACAAAGACAAATAAAAATGTACTCACAGAGGCTCTCAGAAATTCACTCAGTATTTGAAAATGGTCTCCAAGGTCAACTCCTGAAGCTTACATTTCAGTCTTAGTTGTGGGTCATAGCTAATAATAGTGAGTGAATCTTGTCTACTCTTTATTGCTCTCTTTGAGCAGGTGACCAAGAGAGAGACAGGAGGAAGGGAAAAATGATTGAAAGGGACAGAAAGAATTGTGCCTACCTAACTACAAACATCACTAGACTCCAAAAGTTGGAATAGGAAACCAACCAAAAGTTGTGTTAAGAGCCCAACTGATACCACATTTTCTTTTCTTTTGGCTTATTTGTTTTGGAAAAATGGTCATAGATATTATTAAGATGAGTTATGAGAGAATATACATATGCATATACACAGATGTATATACATAGAGTATACATGTATGTAAATAAGCATGGGTGAATACACATATAACTAAATGCCACAATCATATGAATAAATCAAAGTAACTTCACAGTTACAACGCAAACAACTTCAAAACATATAACAAGTCAAACATATAAAAACTTGTGTAAGTGACAAGCACAAGCCAAGCACACCTGAGTGTGCCCATGAGCTGTGGCTCTTTACCTGCTGCAGCACAGTCTGTGAATTGTTCCCCGATAGTCGCTAACAACAACTCTTTCCAAACTGTGGACTGGTGTGAAAAAGAATAAAAACAAAAAACAAAACCAAAAAAACAACACATATATTTCTTTTTTAGACAATTATATTCAGAAGCTAAACAAATCACATTTTCCACAACTTTACATGCACTTTCCATGCCCATGTGTAGAACCCACGGACATCTCCAAATTACAAGTGTAAACACTCACAACAGTAGTGTGTTGTACTGTTTGACAAATAACTTTACACAGATACAGTGATCCACAGTCACAAACTTTGTGTCCAAAAACCTTGGTGTCCTAAGTCACAAAGCCAATTTCTAGTGAAACCCCTGGTGAAATTCAAATAATTGGAGAAGAAAGCATTCAAATGACAAATTTCTGATTTCTTTATCTCTCTCTGATTCAAATATATATATTAACTGGTTATATTTGAATGCTATCAGTAAAATCCCTGTCTCCAAACTCCTTTTCTGTTTTTCTTATTGTTTATAAGGTACTTCAAATGGTACACAAGTAAAGAGCACTTATGGAAATTTCTGGTTTATTCAATAATACTTGAGACTTGCAAATCTCCATTCACTTGAGATAGACTGCTAAGTGATAGAACTTTATGAGTATATATATGAATTTCTCCAGAAGGATCAGTACATGGTCTGGTGTACCCCCAGTGAGAACAAATGGAGTCTTTCTATTTAAGATCTACCAATGCTACCCAACAAACAGGTTATTGAAGACCTAAAAGTTCTTCCAGTCATTCCCTTTTGCATAGTTCTTGGTTCCATTTATCTTCCTTGCCCTGGTCCAGGCTCTGAACTCTCCCAGAACTGGGTTTGAATCCTGACAGGCTGCTTAGTGTCTGTGATCTGGGCAGGTTATCAACCTCTCAGCACAGGTTTCCAATAGGGCAAACAGGGAATAATAAAAGCTTGACCTCTCAGGGCTGTTGAGACCAAGACCTTAGTCAACAAATGTGTGCAAAGAACTTAACTCTGTGGCTGCATGTAGCCAAAGGACTCAACCTCTCCATAAATAGCTGTATGTTTGCTACATGCAAGGGACTTAATGCATAATACCCACAACAACAGTGTTTATTATTACATTGTAATGAGCTGAAAGCAGCCTGGCAGCAGTTACCACTGTAACCTTTAATGCTCAAGGAGGGTTTTCTTTTCTCTTTCTTGGACCTTCCCTTCTGGTCTATATGTTTCCCATCTAGAAATAATCTTTCACGTTCCTATCTGTCCCAACTATAAGTCTCTTACACTGGGATGGAGGAAGTTATGGAAGGGAAAGTTTCCTGTCCTTTTTGAATTCAAACAAGGTTGGCCTACCAGATTCCCACTCATCGGCAGCTGTGTGCACCAAACTGCTTAGGACATCGATGCTGGTGCAGACATGAAGTGTTATTATTTGTGACTGAATGTGGACAGGTGGGCGAACAAGGAAAGGACAAAAGTGACTTTCAGCCTCTTTTCATTGAAAATTGGCATCTTGACTATTTCAGCTAGAATTCAAAATCTAGTGTCAGAAAGTAACATGAAAAGGATGACTTGTTCCTACTGAAAAATTTAAAACCTCACATTCTCTCTTCTTACACTAATTGCTTTCTCTCCTTTTTAAGGGGGACAGAGTGGATTCATAGGCCTCAATTACCTGATTGGTCACTGGCTCCCCCAACATTTTTTATTACATATGCCAAATAACAGGCAAGTCAAAGAGCTATAGATCTTGACTGACAGCCTGAGTCTTTAACAAATAAATCTGGCTGTATCTTTAGGTATATGCTTATAGGAAAATGACTCCAGCTCAACTATAAGGGGTCTCTGGAGATGGTTCAATTCTTTGAGCTTATCCACATAAAAGAAACCATGAAAAGGTGAGAATGGGTAGTATTTGCCCTTTCATCTATTTTCAAAGAAGGCTTTTGATTTCCCAGGGCTTAAGAACTGACCTGAACATTCATTTTCAGTCAGCATGATAAATTTAAGCTCACTCACCCTGGAAAACTGAGGTTTCTGAGGCTTGGTCATAGCAAACCGGCATCCAACCATGCTGTTTCTCTAACTAGGTTCTCATCAGCCTTGCATGAAACCCCAAAGAATGGTGAGATCCAGGATTCCCCAGCACCCCTGCTCTTAATGCCATGGTCATTCTCAGAACCACTTTGCCCCCAGTGGAGAAGGGACATGCGTTTTGGTAGGAAGGAGCCTGCTTCTTGCTTTGTAAAACCAACACCCACCTTGATGAGGAAAGATCACCATAAACATAATAAGCTTTCCGTAAATTATAGACATTTAGCTCACACTCTATGACACAGTAAAACTATTAACCCCTTCTATAGTGAAGCACAATAACATAATTTAAAGGTGACAGTGTAAGACAAAAAATCATTAAGGGCAGGACAGAATTTCTCACTCCAGTCCTGTTCTGAGATGACCAGGCAGGCTGTCTTAAAAGTACAAAAATGTCATCATTTGTAATCAACAACCCCAAGCTCAGTGAGCTCCTGAGAAGAGTGTGAACAAACCTACCGTGCTGTCCTTGGGAACTTTCATCTTCCATACGCCACCCTTTGCATTACTCTCCTCTTCCCTGGATCAAAGACCAAGGTCTGAAGTTATACTCAAGAATTAAGTGGTTGTACATACATTTACTTTAACAATAGATGACATTAAAAAAAAAAAAAAAAAAAAAGCTCTCGCTTTTTTTCAGCGGATTGAGTGCTGGCCAGCATACACCAGTGGGGCGCTGGTTCCATTCCCAGTCAGGGCACATGCCTGGGTTGTGGGCCAGGTCCCTGGTTGGGGATATGTGAGAGGTAACCAGTTGATGTTTCTTTTCCTCTCTTCCTCCCTCCCATCTCCTCTCTCTGAAAATAATAAATAAAATCTTAAACAACCAGCATTCCTCAAAATGCTCTTCCCTAGTACTTTTATTGGAAACAGAAGCAGATAAAAGAAAAAGGAAGAGTGGGGACAAAGAGGGAAGAAAATGGAATTCAGTGATAAGAGCAGGGAAGGTGAGGGAACACCAGGTGCTCATCCCTAAGGAGGTGGTAATGAGAGGCTCCCTAGATTACTTGGGAATGGACAAATTAATACAAGTGCTTCATCTATGTAAACAGCTTTACATTTCAATATCAGGACAATGGCATTGCCTTGTTTGATGCTCCTATCAACCTTGTTTCTAAGGTCTATTAAGAGTCAGCAACTTTGGTTGGTTCTATTTCCCTTGATGGGAAGTATATGCTTCCTCTTCTGGTAAGAGTATCTTGATTCCCTTTATAGAGTCACTTGTCCTTTTCTCATGTGTCAGACCCATTCAGATAGGGGTAATTGCACATCTGAGCTTCAAAGATGGGCTTGTAACCCAGGGTTGCCCATGACATACTGCCTCTTCCTAGTGTCTGTGATCAGCCAAGAATGGAAAGGTGAACCCATGTGAGCCAATGAATGCTATTGCTAGTATTTTCCTGGGGCTAGTGAATGCTGACATGGATAAACTATTTTTCTACCTCAAATGGGAGATCCTGAAAACTAAATCAATGTAGAAGAAAGCAAAGCAAATCTGGTAGAGAACACTATGTTTCTAGTATCATTTAAGCACTCATATCTGTCACAAATCAAACCTACGACTAGACTTCTCAATTATAGGAGCCAAAAATTCCAAAAAAATTTTTTTGCTCAGATTAAGTTCCTGTCATTTGCTACCAAAGGAGCTGAGGTACAGTCTCATTTTACTAATGAGTCCATAACTTTGAACAGTTGAGAAATATGATATAAGGATTTATTATTAATTGGGACTCCAGCACAGGCAAACTGGCTTTCTGTCTACCACCCTCATCACTGCACTTAACTATTAAAGAAGAACTCCCCCTTGCCCAAGGTCTAGGCCACAGTCAGTATCACACACTTTCTGTGATCCATGTGAAAGATATGTCTTTGGTGGCAAATCTTGTTCAACCATACAACAGGTGTGGACCCTACATCTGTCCCCCTCAGCTCCCCACCAGTTTATAAGCTTCTGCACTTAACTGCCAAGATCATTAAGGAACACATGAAAGAATCCCAAATTATGCAATCCCTCACACAAAGGACTACATCATACTTTCAGAGCACTAGTAATGACCCATTTGTGGGAGACTGAATACAGCCCTCGGGCATGGAGCACTAATAAATCTTCTCACTGTCCTGAGCCTAAGGTGAATGGGGTGGTGGGCAGGGGCTTATTTCATAATTAAGTAACAGTGAAAATTACTTCCCGTATCAACTGGAGAAAAAAGTGCTTCCATATCCCAATTCAGCATGAAATATTTAATGAGGGTTACAATAATTTCCCACCCACCCTAACCTCCATTTAATGTTAGACACTTACCAAAGTGGTCGCCTCTCTCCTCTCATTAAATGATAACTACATCTCAAAGGCAGGCTAGTCACAGGAGGAATATTATTGTACACACTCCAGAATATCTTTAAAAGAAAAATACTTTGTTTAATATACCTAGTATTGATTTTTACTATGCCACTAGATTATAAAATTAATGAGTTGGGGAAAAAAAATCAGCGTCTTATTAAGTCCTATCCATTCAAAATAGATTTTTCTCAGTGTTCTTTCTAGCATTCTGCTATAAAATGTAACATTAACATTTCAAAATGTTCCTTGTATCCTGGACAGAGTAGCTGAGTTGGTTAGAATGTCCACTTGATACACCAAGTTGTGGGTTTATTTGATCCCATCAGGTTACGTACAAAAATCAACCAATGAATGCATAAATAAATGGAACAATAAATCTATGTTTCTCTTGCTCTCTAAAAATCAATTTTAAAATTGGTTAAAGAGAATTTTTTAAATAATAAAAATGTTTCTTGCTGAAGTTGAGCCAAGTTGCATGGTTCACAATGCTGTGGTTATTGAGAAAAATTTCCAGACTTCCGGCTAAGATGGAGGTGTAGGTAGGCACACTGAGCCTTCCTCCACAACTAAGAAGGAACACAACTACCTCAAAACTGGAGGCAACCAGAAGTTCCAGAAAATCCAGCTGCATGGAAGTCCAACAAACAAAGATATAAAGAAGAAATAAACCATGGACATGGACAACAGGTGGGACTGACTGTGGGGGGAATGGGTGGGTGGGGCGGGGGAC
>PVIW01007383.1:0-73614 GCA_004026585.1 Noctilio leporinus | reverse complement strand
CCCACTTCAGTGCCTGCAGCCCACAGGCAGAGGTTCAAGGCCATGATTCAAGGCCAAGGTTTGCTCTCGTATGGGGCACTATCAGAGACCCAGGAGACAGGTCTGCCATGAAGCATGTCCTCACTCCTTTCAGATCTTTGTCAAGTATCTCCTCCTCATAGAGGACTTTCCTTTCCACCCAATGTGAAAAAAAAAAAAAAGCATTCTTAGGCCCTGGCTGGTAGCACAGTGGTTAAGGTGCCGGCCTGTGAACCCAAAGGTCGCAGGTTCAATTCCCCAACCAGGGCGCATAACCAGGTTGCAGGCCAGGTCTCCAGCCAGGTCTGTGGCTGGAGGCAGGTGAAAAGCAACCATACATTGATGTCTCCCTTCCCCTCTTCCTAAAAATAATGAAATAAAATCTTAAAAAAAAAAAGCATTCTTATCACTTTATTTTCTTTAGAATGCTTGTTATTACCTGGCATTGTATTTTATACTTCATTGTTTATTGGTTTATTATCTGTCACTCCACTGGGATAGAAATTCCATGGTCACCATTATATTTTCAGGACCTAAAACAGCATTTGGTTCATAGTTGTCATGTAATATATGTTTTTTTTAAAAGATTTTATTTATTATTTTTAGAGAGAGAGTAAGGGAGAGAGGCAAAGAGGGAGAGAGGCATCAACGTATGGTTGCCTTTCACTTGCCTCCAGCTACGGTCCTGGCTGGAGACCTGGCTTGCAACCTGGTTATGTTGCCCTGGCTGGGAATCGAACCAGTGTGCCCTTTGGGTTCGCAGGCCAGCACCTTACCCACTAAGCCACCAGCCAGGGCTAATACATGTTTTTGAATTAAAAAAATAAGAAGCTTCTTACGTGCCAGGTAGTATCCTATAGGCTTGTAAGTATTATCATAATCTTCCAAATAGCCTATGAGATAGGTATACTGTTATTGGATTTTCTTAAAGATGAGGGTCAGCTTCCCTTCCTAACAGCATGATCTAGAAGCTTCCATCATGACCCAATCTCCTTTCTCTGTAAGTATGCAAAACATTGTACAGCGGGTCCTTGTGAATAGGTCTGTCTAGCTTCAGCTTAAATATTCTTTCTTGGGGGTGGATACTAGAAAGACTATGTGAACTCTGTTACTTCTATGCTTGTAAGGTTCCCTGGAAGAAACTATTTTGCATTGGTACTCTGTAGCCTTATGGAGCATGTGTTCATATGTCCTCTGCATGACCATTAGATATTTTTGTATTGAATTAGCTTTGTCATTCCAAAAGAAAGCATAAGGAATTAAAAGTAAAAAAACAAAAACAAAAAGAAAGCATGACCCCAAACCAATAACGAGTGTCATGAAGGTAATTACTATATTGATGAAGTTTTGGGGGGTTTTTAAAGAATTTTATTTTATTATTTTTAGAGAGAGGGGAAGAGAGAGAGGGAGAGAGGCGTCGATGCATGGATGCCCCTCACCTGCCTCCAGCCACAGACCTGGCTAGACACCTGGCTGGACACCTGGCCTGAAGCCCCACCATGCACGTGGCTGGGAATCGAAATGCAACCTCAGGCTTCGCAGGCTGGCACCCTATCCACTGTGCCACCAGCCAAGGCCTGTATTGATGAAGTTCTTAAGATGCATTTCAACCCACTGGCACTTTTTATCTTTCCTGGTCTCTTCCAGAGCCTCTAACTAACTAACATTATTCTTTCTGGAAGAGTAATCTGGGTTGGGCTCCACGACCATCTGCCTCACTGAGCGGACCTGGGCGGACCTGAGTAGACCTCATTCGAAGTTCCAACAGTTTCACTTCCCATCTGGGGCTCAGTGACTACTTAACATTCCCAGGGGAAAAGTCAAAATCCCCTCCCTTCTAGCCCTGGCTGGTGACACAGTGGATAAGGAGCTGGCCTGCGAAGCGAAAGGTCGCTGGTTTGATTCCCAGCCAGAGCACATAACCAGGTTGCAAACCAGGTCTTCAGCCCGATATGTGTCTGGAGTCAGGTGAAAGGCAACCATACATGGATGTCTCTCTCCCTCTCTCCCTCTCTCCCTTCCCCTCTCTCTAAAAATAACGAAATCTTGAAACCAAAATCCCCTCCTTTCTAAGAGACCAATACAGCCGAATGAGATACTAATATTCTTTGTCCTTTTCATATACATTGGGTCTATCTTTCTGGAACTTTCTCCTGCTGTTTCCACATCAGTTTGTTTGTTTTTACCCCACCCTATTAGGATTTTGCTTGAAATCCTTTATTTTTAATTGATGTAAAATACAGGGCAAATAATCCCATGTTCCAGATATGCTTTCATCACCTGTTCGTTTCATGGGCCAGAATATTCTTTTTTATTTTTATTTTTTTTTTAATTTTCCAGATACCAAGTCCTTTTAGAGCTGGTGACATCCCTGATTTTTCCCTGATTTTTCTGTAGACAGTTTATGTTCTGTGGTATTTTTAAAAACCATTTACAATGTCCTTTTGGGTAGGATTTTGCCCCATTGGAGTTCTATTTATGGTATTTTTCCCATTAGTTTAAAAATACACATACACACATAGAGTCTTTCTTCCTCTCCTACCACCCCACCCTTCTTTCGGTGGTGTGTTAGTCTTGGCTTCAGGAGCATCCTAGAGCTAAGACCTTTCCATTTGGTTGGGATGCTCAGGCAACAAGGGAAAAAGCCCCGAAAGTTGAGCAACTCCAGCAGGACTTTAACTATGGGGTGCAGAAGTCAGGAGGGCAGAACAAGGTGGCTGCTGTGCCAGCGGTGGCAGGCAGGGTTCCCTGTCGCTGGGCGGCTCCCCCAAGTCGGTCCTTAGTTTCAGCCACCACCTATGCAGAGCGGAAGCCAGGGGAAGGCGGGGCCGGGGTAGTTGCCCGGAGGTGGGGCCGTTAGCAATCCAAATGCATTCCTGGCACGGGTGGTAATGGGGTTTTTAACTTTTCTTCTTTTCCTTTCCTTTCTTTCTTTTTTTTTTTAAGTATTTATTTATTTAAATTTAATTGTTGTTGTATTACATCCATCCCCTTTTTGCTCTCCCTTGTCCTTTTCCCCACCCACCCATTCTTTTCCTTTCTTTCCTTTCTCCCTCCCTCACCTTTCCTCTGCTTAAAACTCATACTGCTTTGGTAGCTTTCCTCTCTAATGTAGAGGAGAATACACTATTCAAAGAGGAAAACATATCATTGCAACAGAGTACCTGGCGTTGCTGGGGGTAAAGGTGGCGGCACCACAGAGCCGCCCCTGTTCCGCTCTGCCTTCAAGGCAGGTCACCACCGGCCCTCTCCCCCGCGCCGTTCCGCCCCCCGCCCCCCACCCCCAGCAGGGGCCAGTTAGTGGCAGGGCCATCTCTGCTTTCTCAAGCCTCTGCCTTGAAAAGGCCCTGGCTCTTTTTTGCCTTCCTACTACGTGCCTCCTCTGTTACAAGTACTAGTGCTGGGGATGGTGGCAATCAATATAAAAACAGTCCTTTGCACCAGCAAGGAACAAGGGTCACGGGAGTAATTGCAACTGTGCTGAGTGTTAACCCAGACGCCTGATAAGGACATCAGGGAGCACACAATGAGGGGGCTGAGGATTCCCTTCACTGCTGGTCAGCCCTGCCTGGATAGAAGCCCTTGTTCATCAGTTAGTGAATCCTTACAGAGAATGATGTAAAAACTGGACGCCTTAAGTACCTACCAGATTACAGCCTTCCCGAGTTTATCTACCATGTTAGTCCAGTAAGTTTGGGCTTTAGTCTTAGTTCCATTGTCTTGCACTCTAGGTTCTTTGCTGATATTTGAACCTTTTCACCCAGCTTAATTTTTGCCTGGTCACTTCCCTATAAAACCAAATTCTTTCTTGTGTTATCTTCAGTCATTGACTGAATTCTGCTGGGTGGGCTGCTCTCCATCTACTTGACTTTGATTCTAGCCTGTCCTTGGGACCCCCACTGTCGTGCCCCAGACCTCAAATTAGATCCTTCTGCCCAAACCTGGTCCAAGCTCATCCTAGACCATGGATAGATTCCAGAGCTGATTTGGTTGTCTTCTCTCTCCTTATTCTTCTGAGTCCTGGTTTCTCCCCTACTCCAGTTCATTTTGCTGTGACCCAGCAGGCTTTGTGACTAAGTTGTGACATTAGTACCCACAGTACCCTGGATATGTTGACAATTGAATACCTATTGATCTTTTCTTTCTCCTTTGCACACAGTTTAAGTATTGACAAATGAATCAACAAAAATTTTCTGAGAGTGCTTTGCGCCAAACACTGTTCTGATCACTGAGTAAAATACCAGCGAACAAAACAAGATCCCTGTCCTAAACTTGATCATTGTGTGTGCACTCTCTGCAAATACAGATGTTTAAAATCAAACACACACTGATGTGAAATCAGTTGGGTCCACCACTCAATGTGAAAGACACACTGTACTCCCAAACACCCTGATTTCCCCAGATGAAGGAGCCCAGGTATTGCCTTAATTCCATGCCTCTCACCTCCTCCATTGAAAAGGAATTCCCACATGAAGCACTTCCAAACCACCCTGCTGGATGCATGACATCAGCTCACAAATTGCATCACCAAGTTTATAAACTATAACTGATAAATGAGTTTAAGGCTTGGAAAGCAAACAATTGCCCTTTGAGACTTGCAGGCTAGACAACACAAATTGCTCATTGTTGACACAAAGATTTCAAGCTAAGGTTTCTCATTTCAGACTTTAACCATACTATTTAAGGCAACACAAATTTGACTTTTGTGCTGATTAAAATCTATTATAATAACATGAATCATGGTTGAAAGAATACTCCCTTATTTCTCCTTCTAATGGAAATAGAAACTTGCTGGTAAATACACACACATATTCTATGTGGGGTGTATATAGCCATATATGTATGTATAATTGTCTATAAAGTTTCTTGAGCTGTTTTCTGTGTTTTGCTTTTCCTTTCAGTTTCAGAGGTCTCCTATGACTATCATACTTATGGAGCAGAGAGAACAATTACCTATTAAGAGCAATTACAATTAAGCAGAATTTTGAAATTTTGCCTTAGGACTAACCACTTTCCTTGAGCCTTGGGACAAATGTCACGACACACTCTAGCTGAGTGGCAGACAGGCTGAGGTCAGAGAGTCTCCCTGGTTCTTCCAGCAAGCACAGGATGTGCCAATGCTATGAGGCAGAATTGGGCAGACATCAGATGGGTGGGGTGGGTAATTGGCCATGCAGTGTTTTGTGTGAGATTCCCAAAAAAGGTTTTGGATTAAGAAAGTCCTTCCTCTTTGTTACAGATAGGAGTTGCTTTTATTGGAATTACTGTGATGTCTCATCACTCTGACTTTCTGCATCTGCCAACATCTCATCTTCTTAACAAAGGTTAAGGGAAGTTTAATGACTTGCCCAAAGTGACAGAATTGAATGTCTGCATTAAGCAAATGTGTATTTAGGTCTGGAGATCAGCAGAGAAATCTGGGCTATTTCTGTGGATCCAGGAGTCATTCACATTAGCATGGTAATTGGAAGTGTGGAAGTGAATGAAACTACTGATGGAGAATGTTGGAGAGCTGAGGACGGCATCATTTAAGAGACAAGTGAAGATACTGAGGGGATGTAGTCAGATAATAAAAGAATGAGATATCTATCATGAAAGCCCAAGGTAAAACTAATCTGCAGGGTCAAATGTTGCTGAGAAGGCAAAATCCAACTGAATGGCACTGGCTCCAAAGAATTAATAATAGAAGCCGTCTTTCTGTGTCAGTGTAGATTTACACTATTCTTTTTAAGGACTGTATAGTAGTCTGTGGATGCTGTACCATATTTACTTAACCACTACCTACCAGGAGACATTGTTTTCTATTTTTCAAAATTATTAACAAGTGTGAATACATCTTTTAAAATCTGTATAATATCACCGTGTAGAATTGCTGCAACAAAGAGTATGTATATTTTATGTTTTGATACTTCTTATCAGATTACCCTCTGGATAAGCTGTGCTGTTAGTATTTTACAGTGCCCCCAGAAAATGCACAAAGTATTCTTTCCAAACTTGTCAATATGTGAGTTTGAGCAACTTAAAAAGATCTATGACAATCTGATAGGTAACTATCATCTCATTGTTTTAATTTGCCTCTTTAAATATTAGCGTAGTTGAACATTTTTCCTATATTCATATTGACCAGTTACATTTTAAGTACCTGTTTGCCACTTTTGCCCATTTTTTTTTCTATTGGAGTTCTTATTTTTTATTTGTACAAATTCTTTTAATATTATGGCTATTAACCCTTTGCTTTCTATTATTGTTAACATTTTCCTCAGTTTATCTTTCAACTTTATATGTGATTATTTTTTTGCCCCACAGTTTTCAACTGTTTTTACTCAACATTATTTATCACTATCATTTTCTGTTCTTTTTTACTTTTATGTTTTAAAATATTTCCATTTAAATCTTTGGCCTGTTTACAATTATTTAGATTTAGTGAGGCAATGATCCAATAGTTTCCCTCTAGTTGCTAGACAATTTTCACAACATTTTGGATTAACTTGGTCTTCTCTCCAATGATTTGAATGTTGCTTCTTGTCACAAACATAACTAGTACTTGGCTCTTTCCCATTTCCCCACCATCGGCAGCCCTGAAGCTCTATAGTGGTATCAGAGTGTGATCCCAGCCCCTAATTCATCTCAGCCCGGGGAGCTGGCGAGCAGTGTCTCAGATGGAGTCCAGGAAGCAGGGGCGCGCGCTTCAGCAGCTCTGGGGGAATGAGACTCTGACTCATGCAGTGGCTGGAATATCATGGGCGGCTCCTTCAAAGCCCAAAAATAAACGGGATCTAACAGCACAGTGGCAGACGGCCTGGGCATTTATTCCCTGGACTACTGCACTGGGAAGATGGCTCCTCTGTTCTGGCCAGTGCTTCAAGTGCTGGTGTGATGCCCACTCCCAGGAGAACTATACCTAATCCCCTGGGTTCAGGGTGACAGCACCTCCAGGGTAAATGCTGATCTCCAGCTGGTATCAGATGGCACACCCACTCCAGTATCCCGTCCCCAGACCCTCATCATTTTCCTTCCCTCTATTCCTGCTTCGGGTGCCATTACTGGGCACTCACCCCAAAGGTACCAATTCCTCTTTCTTTTGAGAGTGTTTACTCCATGAGTTTGAATACAGCCTTATAAGAATGGCATTTCTCTATCCCCTTGTTACGTTTTTCTAAGGAGAGCTTCCTTAAACCCTTATAACACCGCCCCCTTCAAAAGGGGCTTATTTTTAATGTTTCAAGGATAAACAGAAAGAAGACAAATAAAGTTTCATCTATCTCAAGGTGTTCTGCTACACCGATTTTTGATTTAAAAGAACAAGCAGCCCTGCTTTCAGTTGGGGGAAACAAGCAAGGGTCCTCACCACTCTTGCTCCTTGAATCATCCCAGGAGCCTCAGACGCCAGCACTGCTGCTCTCTTGCTCAGCCCCTGGGAATCACCCTGGTCCTTCTACTCCCAGAGGGGGCCCTGTGGCTCCCATACCTGGGGTTGGGGTTTTCACCCCTAGGCCCTTTTGAATTCAGCCATTGTTGTTGCCATTCCTGTGCTTGTCTTCTATTACCAAGCCCTTCCATGCTCACTATCCAAGTCTCACCTGTACTGATGTTGGGCATCCTTGCTTTTGGAGAATAGATAGCCTGCTTACTCACAGACACCTGTGCAGTCTGGACCCTGCCTGGCTGAGGGGTAAACACAGGCTGACATTCAGCGCTCACCAGGGCCCTAGCATGGTGCTGGGGAGATAGGGGTGCTGGGTGGCTTGCCTTTCTAACAAGCACAAAGGCACTCTAGGGGCTGCCGGAAATGCTGGCTTCAGCGGGGGCTTGGAGAAACCATGAGTTAGTCCAGAGTTACGGCTTTTTGCATTAGGAGAACAGACGGGACTCTACACAGTCTTTATTGGAAGGGCCCATTTCACATGCTACACATTTTAGGCACTTCTTGTCAGCTTGTCTCAATGTCATCTGATGGGAAGACTATTGTCACTGACTATACTTCAATGAATGTGAGCATTTCACCTCTTCTTCCTTTCAGCTGAGAGGTAACTTTGCTACTTGGATGAAAAACTGTTTTCTGAGGCAAAGTATCTGTTGCATGGTTCTTCACTAGCCCTTTCTCCCTCTTTCTAGAAGTTTAGAAGTTTGTTGGTAAATAGGGCAGCCCATGAACTCAAAAAGAACAAAAAGCATCTACGGAAATGTCAACCCAATACCCTTCTTGCTCCCTCCTCCTAGGTACCATCACTTTTCCATCCTCCCTCTCTCTTTCCCTCCCTCTTCATCACCATGGCTGTGGCAGGACAGTCATTTTCTTATACAACATGTCTGCTATTAGGTTTGATCCAACCTGAGGCCAAAAGCTATTGTTGAAATGTTTAAATTAAAACTTAGAGGAGTTATTCTTCTCTAGGAATAAAGCTGTCATTTTAAAAAGAAAAATGGGGCTTTGGCTGGTGGGACGCCAGCCTGCAAACCCAAATGTCACTGATTCGATTCCCAGCCAGGGCACATAACCAGGTTGCAAGCCAGGTCTCCAGCCAGGTCTGTAGCTGAAGGCAGGTAAAAGGCAACCATACATTGATGTCTCTCTCCCTCTCTGCCTCCCTTCTTTCTTCTCTCTTTAAGAGTAATAGATAAAATCTTTAAAAAAAGAAAAGAAAAAAGAAAAAGAAAAATGAAGGAGTTGTATGTGGCTAGGTATCCTCCTGGTAGAGAAGGTTGATCCACACCCAGCAAGGGTAGCAGGTGGGGAAACAGGGATCCAAAATGCAGGAGGAGGGGAGGCTCTGGCCGCTTTCCAGTCTCTAGTCCCCATTGTTCCAGAGGCTCAGTGACATTCCTTGGATTTTTTAATAAAAGATTTATTTTTAGAGAGAAGGGAAAGGAAGGAGAAAGACAGGGAGAGAAACATGTGCAGGAGAAACACCAATCAGCCACCTTCTACACACCTCCAACTAGGGACCTGGCCGGAAACCCAGCCATGTGCCCTGGGAACTGAACCTGCAACCTTCCAGTCTGTAGGCCAGTGCTCAATCCACAGAGCCACTCCAGTCAGGCATTCCTTTGATTTTGTGAGGCAGCAAACCCTGTCTGCATCCCCCACTCTTGGAATAATTCAAGCTGCATTTCTATCACCTTGCAACCAAGAGCTTTACATATACAAAGGCAACAAAATTTCTCCAGTTAAACTTTACTGGGCCTGGACTGTACATATTATTTCTCATAGATGAAAACCAGAGGCCAATTGGATCATGCCTCTTGGATTGCTTTCCAAGCCACCTTGGATTGCTTTCCAAGCCACCTTGGATTCCTAAACAGGATTCCTTTTCTACTGAAGTGTATCAGTGAATAGTTAAGGAAACAAAGTCTAGAAGGGTTTTCCGTTTCACAATAATGCTGATTTCCTGAGAAAATAGCTTGACCCCAGACAAGGCATTTACGAGAATTGTTTTGTTTTAGACAACAGAGAGCTATTGTATAGTAGGCATTCTTGAAATGATTTACTTCTTATACACATAAAAAGCAAATTAAACAGGGATACAAGCAGGATAAATGGGATTGAAAATGCATATGCATGAAGCACAGTATGAAGAACCTCTACCATGGTTTCCTAAAATCAATGTTATTGTAAACACATTTGCATTAATGACATTCATTCATTAATACTTGCTCTGGAAGAACCTCCTGAAGGTTACTGGGCTGGACAAAATAGTTTTGTTTTGTTTTTTTACCATAGGATGCTCATGACCCTCGTCTGGAAATACATTCATGGAAAGAAATTAATGCAAGGCCAATTAACATAGATATGTTAACAAAAAGAATAAAGTATTCTGAAAGCACCAAGGGAGGAGAGACTAACTCCAGTTGGGTTGAACACAATGGGCAGATTTATATTGTCCAAGCTCAGAGAAAATGATCTGTAAATCCAAAATGTCAGCTTACTATTTTTTAGTGATAACTATGACAAAATTCCAGGTATTTCTTTGGCTGTACATAAGCTTACCATAATGGTGTTAACTGACACCTGATACTTCCCAAACTGAGATCCTACTTTATGATGAACATTTCTCAAAATACCTCACAATTCTAATGCTTGAATATTTTACAAGGTGAGAGGCAAGGCACTGAGTGGTTTAATGGATTAAGTCCAAGGGCAAAGCTCTTTTCTTACTAAAAGTGAACAAGGGCTGGCAAGCTTTTTTTGTAAAGGGCTGGATAATAAATACTTTCAGCTCTACAGACTGGAAGATCTTTGTTTCTGCTACTCAACACTGCTGTTTAGAGCAAGAGCAGCTATAGGCAATACATAACAGATGAAATGGCTGTGTCCCCATAAAACTTTATTTTTTTTAAAGATTTTACTTATTTATTTTTAGGGAGAGGGGAAGGGAGGGGGAAAGGGAAAGAGAGAAACATCAAAGTGTGGTTGCCTCTTGCATGCCCCCAACTGGGGACCTGGCCTGCAACCCAGGCGTGTGCCCTGACTGGGAATCGAACCAGTGACCCTTTGGTTTTCAAGCCAGCACTCAATCCACTGAGGCACACCAACCATGGCTAAACCTTTTTTTTTTTAATTAAGTTTATTGGGGTGACATTCATTAATAAGGCATGTAGGTTTCAGGCGTACATTTCTATGATACATGATTTGTATATCCCAATACAACTTAATTTACAAAAACAGGTGGAAGGCTGGATTTAGCCCACAGGCTGTAGTTCACTGACACCTTAACTAAAAGAAAGGAAAATCATCATTAGCATTTAATAAAAGACCATATTAGTCCTGTGTTGTACAATGTGGAGAGATTATAAAAATGAAAAATATGCTGTCCAAAGTCCAGTATAGTGAAGACTATAAGCAAATAACCTGAATATGATGTAAAATGCGGTGTGAGAACCAAATACTCCTGGCTTAGAAAAGTCAAAAAGTATAGGATCTGCTCCCCTGGAGAGAGGGAAATGGATTGTAGGTAGCAGGGGCCATGTAAGAAAATGAACAGGGACAAGAGAGTAGGAGGAGGAAATGAGGGACCTGCAGATATATCAGATACATCAGATACAGTTATGAGCATGTACATTGTTTTCTGTCTTTGCCTTCCCAGAGCCTTAGTCTCACTCTGAGGACCTATCTCTGCAGCTGTAGTTTCAGCAAGGTGGCTTGGAATAAAGTCATGCTCCTGGGGCCCAGAATCTGGTGGCATTAGAGCTGGTCTGCCATTGTGCCCCTGAGATGCCTTCACATCTTCCATGCCTGGTGTTTGCTTTCTCTTTGATAGATCTTCAGCTTTGTCTGGTTGCTCCTCCTAGATTGCTGACTAATATACCCAAGTGCCCATTTAGAAGGAGGACCCAGACCCAGCCTTTGTTCCCTGGGAGGCAGGAAGGGAGAGACCCGAGATGGCTAGGAAGCTGTTAGGAAGGCTTAACAGTGGAGGGGAAAAGACTGGTTCTAAGACCAAATATAGAAATTTGAATAAAGAGATATAGTTAATGAGCTCCTTTCCTTTCTTCCTTCCCATCTTTCTTTTTGTAAAAACTGTGTACTATTCCTTAGTGTTTTCAGAAAAAAAATCTATTTGAATTACTAATATATTTTAAAATTTAATTATACTGTTGTGTTACATTCATCTCATTTTCCCCTTCTGCTTCCCTCTTCTCCACCCTCCCCAAATCCCACATGTTGTCCATGTCCATGGGTCACCCATGCTAGTTCCTTGACTAAACTGCTCCTCTTCTTTGCCTCTTTCTCCCAGATCCTCCCTCCCCTTCCCATCTACACACTGAAAGTGTTTCTTGTATTCATGTCTCTGGTTCTGTTTTGTTTGTTTTGTGCATTAGCCTCCTGTGTTGGGTGAGATCATATGGTATTTGTCTTTCACTGACTTATTTTGCTAAGGATAATATTCTCCAGTTCCATCTATGTTGTTGCAAAAGGTAGAAGTTTTTTCTTTCTTTCTGCCATGTAGTATTCCATTGTGTAAATGTGCCAAAGTTTTTTGATTCATTCATCCACTGATGGGCACTTAGGCTGTTTCCAGCACTTGGCTATTGTAAATAGTGCTGCTATGAACATAGGAGTACATAGGTTCTTATGAATTGGTGTTTCAGGGCTCTTTGGGAATAATCCTAGCAGTGGAATCACTGGGTCAAAAGGCAGCTCCATTTTTCATTTTTTGAGGAAATTCCATACTGTTTTCCATTGTGGCTGCACCAGTCTGCATTCCCATCAACAGTGAGCCAGGGTTCTCTTTTCTCTACAACCTTGCTAGCACTTGAAGTTTGTTGATTTGTTGATGATTGCCATTCTGACAGGTGTGAGGTGGTATCTCATTATGGTTTTAATTTGCATCTCTTCAATGGCTAGTGAGATTGAGCATTCTTTCATACGCCTTTGGGTCCTTTGTATGTCCTCCTCAGAGAGGTGTCTGTTCAGGTCCTTTGCCCAGTTTTTTAAAAATTTTATTTATTATTTCCAGATAGAGGAAGGGAGAGCGGCAGAGAGGGAGAGGAAGATCAATGTATGGCTGCCTTTCACCTGCCTCCAGCTACGGACCTGGCTGGAGACCTGGCTTGCAACCTGGTTATGTGCCCTGGCTGGGGAATCGAACCAGCTACCTTCAGGTTCGTAGGCCGGCACCTTATCCACTAGGCTACCAGCCAGATCCTGCCCATTTTTTAATTGGGCTGTCTTCCTGGTGTTGAGTTACATAAGTTTTTTATATACTTTGGAGATCAAACCCTTGTCTGAGATCATCGGCAAGTGTTTTCCCATACAGTTGGTTCCCTTTTAATTTTGCTGGGGTTTTCTTTAGCTGAACAGAAACCTTTCAGTTTGATATAGTCCCATTTGTTTATTTGTTCCTTTATTTCCTTTGCCCTTGGAGAAGTATCAGTGAAAATATTTCTGCGTAGGATATCTGAAATTTTACTTCCTACGTCTTCCTCTAGGACTTTTATGGTGTCATTGCTTATGTTTAAGTTCTTTATCCATCTTGAGTTTATTCTGGTGTATGGTGTAAGTTGGTGGTCTAATTTTATTTTTTGCATGGCCCTGTCCAGTTCTCCCACCACCACTTGTTGAAGAGGTTATTTTCACTCCATTTTATGTTCCTTCCCTCTTTGTTGAATATTAATTGACCATAGAGTCCTGGGTTTATTTCTGGGTTCTCTATTCTGTTCCATTGATCTATATGTCTATCCTTATGCCAGTACCAGTTTGTTTTGATTACAGCGGCCTTGTAGTATAGCTGGATATCCAGTATTGTGTGAATCACATTTTTGTTTTGTTTCAATTTAATCTTATTGTCATTGTATTACATTTATCCCATTCCCCCCCTGCTCAGCCCCTCCATCCTGCACCTCCCCACCCCCAGTCAATCCCACATGTTGTCCATGTCTGCGGGTTATCCATGTTGGTTCCTTGACTAAACTGCTCCCCTTCTTTGCCTCCTTCCCCCTGTTCCCCTCTCCCCTCAACATTATTGTTTAATAAAGTTTTGTTTTGAGGAAATTTAAGAGGATGAGTATACTTCTGGCATAAGGTTTAGAGACATGAAGGAAAAAAGCATACAATTTCAATTTGCAGAAAATTAGTTTATCCCTTCAATTGCCAAAAAAAAAAAAAAAAAGTTAAGACAGTATCTTTAAGATATTGGGTTGAAGAAGCACCAAATGAATAGCTTACCTGGAGCTCATAGATGCCTTAAAATGGCCAGAGAGTACTTTTTGTACATTACTCTGTAACATTTCACCTTTCGTGCACTAAATAAATCTGAGGAATGAAGAATTTTTCATGGTGGTATTCTCTGCTGATTTCATGACATTGTTATTTCCGTTAAATAATAATTTGTGTAACTATGACAGTATTTTATTTGCCTCTTGTCCTTATTATGTAACAAAAGTGAGAAGACAGAAAAATAAAAGTACTGATGCTTGTCAAAAGTGTAAAGCTATCAATACAATTGAGAAACGAGACCTAGGAAATAGGTGATCCAATGTGAAAAAGTGACAAAGTCAAGTCCCTGGATGTCATCCTGTGCCAAAAGACTAGTCATGTTTGCAGCAGGGGGATGTGGTTCCAAACTGAAGGATTCCAGGAAAAAATAGATTTGTTTAAATGACTGATGTGCCTAGATTTGAAAAAATAACTATTATTATACATGCAGCAGATAGAAAAAGTTAAGGATTATGAACATTAAAAATTAAGCAAAGAAAGAAGCAGTGGTTAAGCCCAGGTAAAATAAAAATATGTGAAACTAAAAATGATAACAAATGCATTACTTATCTTAATAGTGAACAACAATCACATAGTTATAAGAGTGCTATTGATTTACCCCCACACTGAGTGAAGGAGAATAGGGAAAGTAGCCATGGCTGGGTAGCTAAATTGGTTAGAGCACCATCCTGTATGCCAAGGTTGTGGGTTCAATCCCTGGTCAGGGCATGTACAATAAACAACTAATAAATGCATAAATAAGTGGAACAACCAATGGATGTTTCTTTCCCTCCCTCCCTTCCTTCCTCTTTTTCTAAAATCAATCAATATATTTTTAAAAAACAATAGGGAAAGTAGCATTAGAGCTTTATCCTCTACAAACAGAAGTCAATAGATTTCTAAAATCAGTTAAGTCAAGAAATAGTTATATAGGCATATTATTTAGAAACATGCCAAAGGAAATAGATTTAAAAAATGAAGAGTTGTCTGTTACCACATGTATTGGGGATAGGTAAATGGTGAAGCAGGGACTGCTATTTTTTATTATAAGACTTATTTTCACTACTTGACTGTTTAACAAACATTACATGCATTGTTTGATAAATATTAATTTATTAAATAATTAAAAGTCAGGTATTACCCAAAGCATTTCTTTTACAACTTTCATCTATTTTTAAGAAGTTCAAACTATCATGTACTGGTTTGTTCCCCTTGACATATACACAATACATGATATTGACAGATATCTTGACCAAATCTTTGAAGATATTTTAACTGTTGGGAATCTAATAGTGGATATGTCAAGATCTATCTATGGTGTAGCAGAGAAGACCAACTTTTGACAGCTAGTTTTCATTTCTGCTAATACTTGAGGACTTTTGCTCTTCTGTTCTAACTCTGGCCTTTCCGTGTGGATACTTAAGTTAGCACCAAAGTCCAGTACTGGGTACTTTGGCCGGACACTATGAAAGTGTGTATCTCTCCTTGCTCAGTCTAAGTTTCCATTCTCATCTTTCTAGAAACCTGTTTTCCTGTTTAAATTTTCTTTCAAACTATACTTTTTCTTTTTTTTAATGCCTTATTAATTCACCCAACAAAGGTTTTTTTAAGGTACTACCCTTGGTCAAGTCCTATGCTACAACCCAGAGACATAGAATAATATATGGCTCCATCTAGCCAAGGAAATGAATTTTCTCAAGTTACAGTTTGGATTTCTTTTGGAGGATAAAGGTGCCGCCAGCCTTCTTGTCTTCCAGGAAGATCACTAGGCAAATAAAAATGATGTGGACCAAGCGGCAGTCCATCCCCACAATGCAAGGCTGTGATAAACTGAACAGAGGCTGAATTTTGATTCTGGCTGCACTGGGGTTTCCTACATTGCACACTGGTTAATCAATCTTGGTACGTATATATATTCAGGCATGTTGCTGCAAAGTCTACTGCCTACAGGTGGGAACTTCTGAGTAAGACTGCATCTACTGATCCAAAGAGCCAACAAAGGCAAGCACAATCCTCTTTTTAAAACGTGGGCTCCAGGACCTGACCATATGAGCTTGTCACCTGGACAGAAAGTGATAGAGTCTGTTGGGCTCAGAAGTAAGTGAGAGGACAAAACGGTAACGAGCACTGACCTTTAGCCTTCAATACAGGTCTAGCCCACTCGTGAAACTGGTCCAACAAATGCTCCCAACTCTGACCAATCATCTGAGCCACTCCAGCGAGGAGGAACAAAGAAAGGAGTGAAGCAAGAGAGGACAGAAGTGTAGCAGAATTTTTCTCTTCTTTAGACTACAGTAAACAAATGAAGACAAAAAAATGAAAGAAGGTTCCCTCCCTCTTCTACAATGTTCCTTACTCACATGTCTTTTTTCTTCTTTTCCTAAAAATAATTAGAAGCACAAAGCTATAGGAGTAGCTCAGTGTTCAACTAGATTATAATTACACATCTTTCCTATTATTAACATGTGAAAATACTAATGAAGTGTATTTGTTACATATAAATATGGCTACCCATAAAATGCAAATATCAGGAAGAACTTTCCTCAGGAGATTTTGGGGTTCTGGGGCCCAAAATCACATCACGTAAGTTATTGAGTTGTTGCAAGGGTTGAATGAATTAAAATGTGTAAAATATTAATATATAGAACAGTGCCCAGCATGCAGAGAGCCTTGGTGGTGGTGGCCGTATTACTTTTATTATTATTAATTTATATTTGTGTATCATATTATAGTAATTATCTCTTTTGATTTTCATAGTTCATTGTGAAGGAAGTAAAACAAATCATGTTTTAAAAACTACCTTTGAGCCCTGCCTGGTAGCATAGTGGATAAGGTGCCAGTCTGCAAACCCAAAGGTTGCTGGTTCAATCCACCAAGTCTGGGCACATAACCAGATTGCAAGCCAGGTCTCCAGCCAGGTTGTTAGCTGGAGGCAGGTGAAAGGCAACCATACACTGATGCTTCTCTCCCTTTCTTCCTCCCTCTCTGCTGTTCTTTCTGAAAATACTGAATAAAATCTTTAAAAACAAACAAACAAAAAACCAATTACCTTTATTGATGGAGCTATTCAGTACACTAAGTCTACAATTCGGATTTTCTGATTTTTAATTTAAAACCTGTATCCCACCCTGGCTGGTGTGGCTCAGTGGATTAAGCTCAGGCCTGTGGACCGAAAGGTTGCTGGTTCAGTTCCCAGTCAGGACACATGCCTGGGTTGCAGGCCTGGTCTCTGGTTGGCCTGCAAGAGGCAATCGATTGATGTTTCTCTCTTGCATAGATGTTTCTCTCCCTCTCTTTCTCCCTCCTTTCCCCTCAATACAAAGCCAGACCTGTATTGAAGGCTATAATCTTAAAAACAAACAAACAAACAGCCCAAAACAAAACCTGTATCCCATTATGGAAGGGTCTCAAGAAACAGAAATGTCATCTTCATTAGAGAGCACCCTGCAGTATGTCTTCCCATGGCATCAGGCTGCCTCTCCGGTTGGGTTATTTAGAAAGCAATGGGGGCAGAAGTAATGTGGTCAACTGGCAGGTGAAATGATGAACACAGGTAATGGTAGAAATAAGTGAACATGAGCATTGCTTTTTGCCTTCCCTTCTAATTTTGCACTACTCTAGACGTCACTGGCATAAATGTGGTTTTCCCATTGGGCTTATAGAGATTTAGCTTATTGATATTTTTGGCTGGTAAACTGGGGATAGACCAATATTTCAGCCCTCCTTCCTGAGGTCGGGTAATGCAGCGGCTCTTTGCATGATGCCAAGTCTCATTTACAAAGCAAGTTCTCCAGGAAAAAGTGAAACAAGTGGAGTGAGCCATTTTAGAGCCATAGGTTTGTTCATTCAGGATATTTATCTCTATTTTGCTGAAGTAGTTTCCTCTAATCTGTATATTTCTAATGCTATCAAGACAAATTCTCTGTCTCTACCAGCAGGAAATACATTTCACTTTCTCTAGATATGTTCAAGGGTCATTATGACATTTGGAAGAGATACCCTGAGTCTCTCCCTGTGCAGGTCTCTAGGCCTGTATTTTGAGCATGGATCTGGCTAGCTGATTAATTCTTAAAACCTTAGCGGTGTGCATACAAATAAGGCCTCAAAATATGGAAATGTGACATAATAGAATACTTTTGGGTCTTAGCTAATCTTAAGAGACTGGTGAATAATTTATTCTCCTAATTAGTTTCCTTAAAGTCTAACCAAAGATTGTTATTTACCAGTAATTAGGATCTCCACTTCAGCTCCTTCTTTCAGAGAGAGAAAGAAATAGCATGATGAATTTTAAGTTGGTAGTGGGGAATTATAAGGTTTTCAACAATGTTTTTAAGTTAAAAAAATATATTTACTGTAGAAAGTAGAGAAAAGTACCAGAATAATTAAAAGTACTCCTAATTGTCCTGGCTGGTGTGGCTCAGTGGATTGAGCTCTGGCCTGTGAACCTAAGGGTTGCAGTTTGATTCCCAGCCAGGGCATATGCCTGGGTTGCAGGCCAGGTTTCCAGCCAGGTCCCCAGCTGGAGGCAGGGGAAAGGCAACCAGACATTGATGTTTCTCTCCCTTTCTTCCTCCATCCCCTCCCCTCTCTCTAAAAATAATGAATAAAATCTTTAAAAAAGAAATTGTTTAAAAAAATTAATCCTAATTTTGTCAACTAGAAGTAATCATTATATATATATGTGTGTGTGTGTGTGTGTGTGTCTATATATATATTTCAATTTTTTGTAACACTGACACATGGTTTTCTATAGATAAAATGTGTACATGCATAAAAATGTGTATAAATTGGGACCATGCTCTGCACACTGTTGAATATTTTTTCAAGTCATTAAGGTTTCTTCTACAACACACTCTCAAAGGCTGCACAATGCTTTACTGAATACATGTGCCATAATTTATTCAACTCATCCTTATTATATATTCAACATTTCCTTTTCTTCTGATTTTGCATTATTATAAATAATTCTGTGGTGAATAACCTTGAAGCTCTCTCACAACCCTGATTATTTCCTAAGGGTAAACATATAGAAAAGGATGAACACTGAGCACAGATAGATATCCCTGGCTTCTGACTGCCCAGATGTCCCTTCCTTTTTCAGATGATGGAACAGACTTGACCTCCGATGCCATGTCTCCATTTCTTTTTAGGAATCACTTCTTCCACCTGGTGGAACTGTCACATAGCTAGGATTAATTAGGGTTCACACACTGACTGGTCCAGGAGGAAACATGTGATCCACACAGGGTCAACACTTGAAATAAAACATCCCTTTTCTTCTAAAATTACGGGCACTGAAGACCATTTAAAACTGAAACTGACAGAGCCATCTTTGCCATGGTGATGCCTACAGGGCAGAAAGCAGAGCTGAGAGGTGGAGCGGGAGGGGGATTTCTGATGATACCATTTGAGTTCCTGGTTTCAGCCATGCCAGAAGCAAGATGTTCCCCTAGATTTTTCCAATAACTTGACCTAATAAATTCCCCTTCTTGCTTGAAATAGTTTGAACTGGCTTTCTATATTTAGGCCACCAAAGCTCTTGACTAATAATGGTATTTTTAAGATTTTGATGCATACATTCATATATAGTATACTGCCACATATACTTGTGAAATGTGGAATTTTAAATTGAATTATATGTAGTTGATATGGCTGTAACTGGCCAGGGTAGAATTACAGTATGAATCAATCTTATCTCTTCTTTCTATACCTCTCTCCCCTCCTGACTGAAGGAGAGCATTCCACTCAAATCATCACCCTCAAGTGTGAGTAAAGGTGAAGGTTTTGATGAATATAGGCCAAGCTAGGGTTACAGTATGTCAGTATGTCAGGGTGAGCAGAAGTCCTTGCTGTGAGGAGGGGAAAATAGGTCAATGTACTTCTTAGCCAGTTATATTGTGAGTCTCCAACACCTTTACTTTCTTCCACTCTCAGAAGTGAAAGTTAAGAAAAGTCTTAAGAGGTGGCGGTTCCAAGAAAGGAGTTAAATTATTCAGGAGTAAGTTGTCAACTTCTAGTCAGCAAGCCAAGGAAGAGTATTTTGGAAAGAAACAATGATCCAACTAAGTGGAACCAAAGTTTTGGAATCAGATGAAAGACAGGCAGTGGGAGTCTGTGGGAGGAGGTGGACAGGGTGGATAGTTTTAAAAGGATGGTAACACAGGCAGAAACCAATCAACTCTAACATTTTCCTGGAATGAACTGAAAAGCAGTGTCCTTTAACTCTGGTTTGTTTTTTTTTTAAATCAACTTGTTATGTGGCTAAGGAAAAGAAAATTGATTTCAGTCTCACTGAGGTAGCTACTGCCCTCAAAAGGAAACACAAACAACACTCCTTATTAGCAGCAGGCCACCCACCTAATTGGGGTATTTTTGAGATCAACATGTGTGCTAGTGATCAGCTAAAATTCCTGAATCAATTAATGTGAGGCCTTGGCAATTTCCTGAGAGGGAGTGGTTCATCTGACTCATCCTTTCACGTACCTCTCAAAATGTTTTCTGGTTCACAAAATAACTAACAGACAAAACTCTCAAAATGTTTTCTGGTTCACAAAATAACTAACAGACAAAACTAAAGAGAGAAGAGGGCTTTAGAAAATGGGAACTAGTTGTTAATTTTTTTGAAAAAACGTTTCCTGTCCTTCAGCTAGTGGGAGTAAATTAGTAAGTAAATCTGTTTCTCAATATACATTTTATTGATTTAAAAACAGAAGTTTATCCATATAACAAAAACTCATCATTCATTGCCAATGGAAATGCAAAATGGCACAGTTAGTGTGAAAGACAGCTTAGCTGTTTCTTACAGCACTCAATTTTCCTACCATACGATCCAGCAATCATATTCACTGATATTTACTCAAAGGAGTTGAAAACCTATGGTCACATAGATATTTAAAGCTGCTTTGTTCAGTTACTATACCAAAATTTGGAAGGAACCAAGATATACTTTATAGTAGGTGAATGGATAAATAAACTGTGATACACCCACATGATAGAATATCATTTATTGCTAAAAAGAAATGATCTATTGCCCTGGCTGGTAGCTCAGTGGATAGGTGCCAACCTGTGAACCCACATGTTGCTGGTTTGATTCCCAGCCAGGGCACATCATCAGGGTGCAAGCCAGGTCTCCAGCCAGGTCTGTAGCTGGAGGCAGGTGAAAGGCAACCACACATTGATGTTTCTCTCCCTCTCTGCCTCGGTCCCTTCCCCTCTCTCTAAAAATAATAAATAAAACCTTAAAAAAAAAAAAAAAAAGATCTACCAAGCTAAAAAAGATATGGAGAAACCTTAGTGTACATTACTAAGTAAAGAAGCCCACATGAGAAGTCTACATGTATGAGAAGTCTACTGTATGATTCCTACTAAATGACATTTTGGAAATGTAATAAAAAAAAAAAAATCAGTATTTGCCAGAGATTAGAGGGGAGAGAGGTTTCTGAGGGCACTGGAGCTTTTTTGTACAACACTAATGATGGATTATATCCATCATACATTTTTCAAACCCATAAATTGTATAACACCAAGAGTTAACCCTAAGGTAAACCATAGACATACATAGTGATATGGGTAATAACGATGTGTCCATGTAAGTTCCTTGATTGTAAATATGTACTCCTCTGGTTTGAGATGTTGATAGTGGGTGAGGCTGTGTGAAATATGGGAACTTTATGCTTTCTGCTCAATTTTGCTGTAAACTTAGAACTGCTCTAAAAAATTTTAAGTTTGTTATAAAGTGATGAGTACAAGTGGTAAGCTGTGAGAGAAGGATGAAAGGGTTGAATAGCAGAGGCTACTTTTCACTGTTATCCTAAGGAAAGTTTGCTTTCTTCTCTGACATCTTGCATTTCTCATGTCATCCCTACCTCCACTCTTAAGTATTCAGTCACTGTTAGTTTCCATGTGTTCATTTTATTAGTCTGAGCTCATATTAGTATTTCTGTCTTTCAGGGTGGATACACTTTACACTGTAGGCCATGGATGGACCGTGCTGAGATAGTTTCAGAGTGATGGGCTCATCCCTAAGTGAACATAATTCTTTGTGTCTGATTCATATCTGTTTGCTCCTAAACCTTCCTGTCGCCTCTCATACGTCCCTTCTGTCTTCAGTTCTTGGGTAGTTTGGATCTAGAACCCCTAGGCTCATGGTACAGTCGACAAGCTGAGACAGACTGGCCTAGCCTGATCAGGTCATTGTCAGCCCCACACATCGGAGTGTCTTTTGCCCTCACAAACACCCAGATATCTGAGCCCAACCATTTGAGTAGGAGTGGGCCTGCAAAGGAGATATCTGATTATTTTTATTATTATTCCCTCTCCTTCCTCCTTTTCCTTCTCCTTCTCCTTCTTCACATTAATTACATTGCCCTTCAGAGGGTTTTACCAACTCTTAGGGTGAGTTAGTTTGTTAAGTTTCTCAGTGAACATGTCACAGAGGTCTAGGAGCTATAGATATCTTTAAGTTGTCACAGTTTTTTTTTTTTTTTTTTTTTATTAAACCATTTAAGAACTACTAAAGATTTTATAGTATTTGGAATAATTTTTGCATTTTTATAATTATATCATACAAAGAAATTATAGTGTTTTCATCAAACCTCCAGGTTACAAATGATATCTGATGAACTTATTTACTATCCTGGAAGTCAATACACCTGAGCGTAATCTCAGTCACTCTCAGGCACTTAACTCCTTCATATCTTAGCTTCCTCATGTATACAAAGAAGGGAATGAGTCTAGATGATGCCATTTCTTCCAGGTTTAAAATTTTGTTATTTCTCTACTTTAAATACAAATGCAGATGATGACCAAGTAGAGTTTCCTCCTGTATCACATTTCTCTCAAAGAGAAACCCAGAAGCTGAAAAAAGCTTACTCTAAATGGTCACATTTCAGATGTCATCAACTCCCTAAAAAGATTGTCTATGGATCAGAAATTCCCATCTTGAAAAGGGGCAAGTCCTAACTTGTACAGATGTTCTTTTCACTCCAATGTTTATTACACTGTTTTTGTGGAAATAGTAGAAGAGATGAGCCAGCCGGAGGCGGTAGTCTGAGGCGACGGAAAGGTCTCCCAGTGTAACCGCTGCCAAGGCGGGTCCAGTTTCTAGAGCTGAACTAACAGCCCCTCCCAAGCCTCTGAGGCAGAATTGGTTCAGGGACCACCCTTTGAGATCAGGTCCGCTGTAGTGGCAGTGAGCCTTGGACGGAAATAAATGTGAAGAAAGTGGTCCTTGGTACTTGACACTATGGCAGCCCCAGCAATGTGGTTTTTCAGTCTGGTAATAAATAACGTGAGCCTGTGCCAAACCTGGAACTCATTCCTTGGTCTGTCCTGGTTAATGTCAGTGTGACACAGACAGGACTGGCCACGAGAAAACAGGAGCCAGGACTCTATGGGTTGAAGTCTGGTTCTTGGCCAAATTGAGAACCTGTTTGTCTCCAAGTTAGTTCCTTTTCAACTACCCTCTTACCGCCCCTTTTGAAGCCTTTGACTCTCCTAGCAAACTGGCACCTCTCCCTGTCTCAGCTGCCTGCAGAGATGCATTTGTCCTCAGACAAGGTCAGTTTTAGAGGATTTGATCAACTCAAACAAGGTTGGCGCAAATGAGAATTTAAGATGTCATTCCTCTCAAAAAAATTTTTATTTCATAGAAGACTCAAATATACTGTAGTCTTCCACAGAAATCTCTAATAGGGAATTCCATGCCTAGAGAAGATATTTGAATGAAGCACTTTTCGAATCACACAACACTCGATAATACGCAGAAACACACATTTACTGCCAACCATGTGCAAACATTATTTTGCCTACCTACCAGTGACAGCTCATTTACTCCTTACAGCTTTGTGAGGTATGTACCTTTATCATCCCCATTTTATAGGGAAGGAAACTGAAGAGCAGAGAAATTACAGCACTTTCCCAAAGGTTACGGAGTTAATAAATGGCAAAGCTGGGAATCAAGTGCAGTCAGTCTGCTTTCAGAAGCTAAAGCCATGCCCCCAACTACTGTGCTATTCTGCTTGCTGTTTAACACTCCCTCCAATCCCACCCTGAGTTGAAAGTAAAAATTACTTGCATGGTTGTGCTGAGTTAAATATTTTTCAATGGAGAGCCACATAATGCACTCCAATTACACTTATTTTCTTGCATCACCTATTTTCCTTTCATAATTAATATTTTCTATCATTTCAATCATAGCTTCCAGCTCATGAAATCTTTCGATTGTATTACTTCATTGTCCTACTCATTTTGTTCTCTTGCTCAAAACCCTACAATGACTTAATCACTTGAGTGAACACCGCATAGAAAGCCCTCATGATCTGGCTCCTGCTTCCATGACTTCGTCTCCTACCACTCCTGTTTCAATCCATCTTCAAACACACAAAGCACATTCCTACTTCAGGGCCTTGCATGTGGCTCTTTCTTCTTCCTGAAATACACTTCCCCAGGAGTTTCATAAGACCCAGATCCTCATTTATTTCAGGCGTCACCTTGCGTGGCCCCTCAGAGTTTTTCCCCCTCGTCTACCTTGCCTGAACTAGCACACCTCCCCTTTCCATGCTAGATTTTCCTTCATAGCATTGATCACTTCCTACAATTAGATTATGTACATATTTATTGCTTCTCTTTCATCTCCCTTATTGGAATATAATCATTATTATGACTTTTTTATGTAAATCTCTAGCACCTAGAAAAATACCCAGTACAAAAAACTTATAAATCTTGGAATATCAAACAAGGAAATTTGGTAAAATATAGAATAAAAAGGAATTAAGGTAAAATAAAAATAGTAGGGAATGTTAAGAAATAAGAAATCATTCTATAAAGTCCAAACTGGTAAAAAGCATCTCAGAAAGAACAGCAACAAGATAGAAAGAAAGGCTAAATACAGAAACATGCTATCTTCAAAGTGCAAAAGTCCATTGATTGCAGAACAGTACAAGCAGAGAGAAAAAAAAATCCAGATACATCACTGGGGATGTATAAAGATAAAATCTTAAAAGCTTCTAGAAAGGAAGTTCAAATACACAGCATGCACACACAAGAGGTGCAGAATAGATATTTGCTGACTCAAAGAGTTTCTCTCTTGAACCTGCTCACTGGTGTCATCTTGGTACCCTGCCCTTCCTCGCTCTCCTCCACTGGGCTTATTGTTTTCTATTTCTATTTCACTGGAGATCCATATTCAAGTAACTTCCTAAGAAACGATGCACTGGGCGTAAAGTTTGCAAAGTTTTACATATCTAAAGATGTCTGTAATCTACCTTCAATCTAATTGATAGCTAAACTGGACATAGAATTTTAGGTTGAAGCTCATTTTCTCTCAGGATTTTGACAGCACTGCCATTTATGAGAAGTCTCAGGCATGCCTGCCTTTCAGTCCTCCGTTGATTACCTGTGAGTAAGTATACACAGGGTTTGTCCATAATGTATCCAACCATGCTATATGGAAAAGAGACATTCAGTGACGAAGATACAAGAAACATTGCGCATAGGACAATGACACCTCAGTCTCTTTCAAAGTAGGCACCTTAAGACCTCATACAGTTCTCCCAGCATCTCTTCCACTGTTCAAAACACTCTGCAAAATCCTTTGTTGGAATGGCCATCAGATGCCCCATCATATTTTCCTGAATCTCATCGATGGTCTTTTTTTTTTTTTTTTTTTTAATATTTTATTTCATTATTTTTAGAAAGAGGGGAAGGGAGAAAGGCAGAGAGGGAAAGAGACATCAATGTATGGTTGCCTTTCACCTGCCTCCAGCCACAGACCTGGATTGCAACCTGGTTATGTGCCCTGGCTGGGGAATCGAACCTGCGACCTTTGGGTTTGCAGGCCGGCGCCTTATCCACTGTGCTACCGGCCAGGATTTTTTTTTTTTTAAGATTTTTTATTTAGTCATTTTTCAGAAAGAAGAGAATGGAGGGAGAAAGAGAGGGTGAGAAACATCAGTGCATGGCTGCCTCTTGCCTGCAACCCAGGCATGTGCCCTGACTGGAAACCGAACCCACTATGCCATACCAGCCAGGGCTCATCAATGGTCTTAAATCTCTTCCCTTTCAAAGGTGATTTTAGTTTTGGGAAAGGTCAGAAGTCACAGGGCCCCAAATCTGTAGCAGGGCTGAGTCACCTGGGTGATTTGATGTTTCACCAAAAAATGCTGCACAAGACAGGATGCATGAGTGGGCACATTGTCATGATGAAGCTGCCAATCACCAGTTACCCATATATTGCATCTCTCAACTGACAAAGAACATTGAGGCAGTGCTTCTTATTAATTGTTTGGCCTGGAGGGGCATACTTGGATTGGACAATCCCTTCCCAATCAAAAAACACAGTTACCATGCTCTTGTTCTGGCTATGAAATTGTGTACCTTCTTTGGGTGTGAAGAACCGGACAATTGGGACAATTGGGCCTTCATTTCTAGGTCATAGCTATAGACCCACCATTCACCTCTGCTTAGGGCCTTCTTTTAATTTTTTAAAAACTAGTTTATTTATTTATTTTTAGAGAGAGGAGAAATAAGGGAGAAAAAGAGGAAGAGAAACAACAATGTGTGGTTGCTTCCTGCATGCCCCAAACTGGGGACCTGGCCTGCAACCCAGGCCTGTGCTCTGACTGGGAACTGAATCAGCAGTCCTTCGGTTTGCAGGCCAGGTTTACGCCACTGAGCTACACCAGCCAGGGCTGGTTATAACCTTCTTGAGGAAATTTGGTTCACTGGTAGGGGTTTAAATTGTTATTAGCAACCGCAACACAATGTTCCTTCTGTTCTGGTAGCAGAAGCTGTGGAATAATTTTGCCATGACAAGTTTCATGCCAAGATCCTGTATCAAAATCTCAGATAGTTTTTGGAATCCCCAGATCAGCTTATAGTTCTCACACTGTCAATTGCTGATCTTTGTTGACTGCAGCCCATACACAGACCATTCTCAGGTGTTCTGCTTGTTGCAGACCTTCCAGAACATGGATCACTTTCAACAGATTCCTGACCATCTTTGAAGCATTTGGGCCACACTTTTATTTGCACTGCACTCATTGCATCATCCCTGAAAGGCCTCCGAATCATCCAAATAGTTTTCCATGGAGGAACATTTAAGCTTAACGCAAAATTTAATGCAGATGCATTGCTCTACTTGCTCAGTCATTTTGAATGTGATGGCTACAAAGTAGAGTTGCCCACTCAATGGTGTCTACTGCCCCCACCGACAGTGACGTCCTCATTTTCCACGCACGGCACATTCCAGTCTACCTTCCTTGGCTGCCAGGTTACATCAATGTCACACAAACCATTCTCATTATATTAACAATGGCTGGACTTTTTCCAGACAGCCCTAGTATATAATCATAGCTATATATAATGGTTGTTTCATTCATTTTGGTCACCTTTAACCTCATCTTTATATATAAATAACTGTAGGAAACCATCATTTTACTTTTTTGCTTCTATTTTGCCAAAGTCTATTTTTCCTCACAACATCTCAGGGTTCTATTGATATTTTTTTTGACATCTTACATTTTTCCTAGTGAACCTTCCTATTAGGAAGCTTCAGTCCCCTTAGAATTTTAATAAATTGTTTCTCAGTGTTGTACATTTTAAGGTTGGTTTCACAAAAGGCTAGGAAAAACATGTAATTCTGGGTTTTATCACTATTTACACATTCACTTCTTCAAAAAAGGTCAAATTAAAATATTTGGTGGAGAATGCAAAAGTCCATATTTAACACAAGTGTTCCTATCATTATAGAACAAAGTAAGATTTTAAGTGCATAGGGTTCACTGGTCAGTTTATAATTTATTGCTTAACTAGTGAGATCTCTGACTTTGGTATTCAATTTCATTCCTTTATCTCGAAAAAAAGTAGAAGGTATACTTAAAATAATCAATTGCTCTGGTTTGCCTACTGTTGAGGAAGTTCCCAGGACAGAGGATTTTTAGTGGTGAAACCAAGAAATTCCCAGGCAAACTAGGACAAGTTTTATGTCTTTAGGGTGCATGCTTGTATGCATCTGTATATATGAGATTAGGTCTATGTGGTAGATATTATTTTTTATTAAATTTCATATCCCATATAATAACATATACACTGTATACAGTATGTGTTTATGTACTTGTATATATGCACATACCTATTCCTTTTAATTTTTCTTCAGTTGAGTCATCTTTAAAATGAGTTTTATGTAGTGTGCACACAGGCGTGTTCAATTGCTTAATTAATGCCTGTAAATTGCTTTGGGACCCTTTGCCTAAAGTACTAAGTGGCTGTGTAAGTTTATAACACTATTGCTCTTATTTTAGTCAGAGGTACACAGCAGGATTCAAACACTGATCGAACATAACCAGACTACTTTACAATTATTTAAATACTATAATTCCATTGGAGGTTCACTAACAATTTTTACATAATATGGAACTAGTTCACAACAAATTGTTCTTTAAAAATATATCAGAAAGAAGGTAAATAATACAGGGATTTCAGACCTAAAGAACAAAAACAAAGGCAGGAAGGAGGTAGTTGTGTAAGTCTGAAATGAATGAAGCCATTTTGTAACAGCTTTTGTAAAAATCTGTATGAAAGGGGCTCCTGAAAAAAAAAAAAAGGCTCTATTTTCCTTGTATGCATTCTAGGTAAATGTATTTCTGTGAGATGTAATTAGTCCTCATTACAAAGATATCATGTTCTCCATTGACAGATACTGTGGTTCTTCCTGGGGCTAATTTGAGAATGTTTGAGATAAAAATAAATGGGACCATTCAAATGGAACATTTTATCCTTTCATGTTTACACATTTCTATGTTTCTTAGGAACAGGAATATTTTCTTACATAACCACAGAACAATGATCAAAATTGGAAAATGTACATTATCATTTCCTACTTTATAGACCGTAATCATACTTTTGCCAATTGCCCTAGTAATGTCCTTTATGGCAATTATAATTCAAAAATTCTGGCTAAAGGTATAATTACGGATTAAATATTGCACTTATCTGCTTATCTCTTTAGCCTTTTAAAATGTGAAATGATTCCTCAGTTTGCTTTTCATTACATTTACCTTTTAAAAAGTATGAGCCATTTATTTTGTATAATATGCCTCACTTTCTCATTTGTCTGATTCTGATGTTTCCTCATGATTATGCTGGGGGCAAGTAGGGTGATACAGAAGTGATGTAACCATATGAGGGGGGACCTCCCCCCAAACAGAATTATCTTCTGGAGGGTTATGTCCCTATAGTACCGGCTCCCCTCCAGCACCCACCCCCAAATCCAGCCAAGGGAGTGTTCTAGGAACACATCTGTATCAGGGCACCAGCTGGCATTGTGGTGAGAGGCCCCACTTGGCACCAGTGAATTTTTTTGAAGACTCTTTCAATGTTATTGTCTATTAAATTTTATATCCCATATAATAACTTAAATATATACAGCCCAATTTATGATGGGTGATTCACAAGCACCTGCCCAGAGGGCCTGAGTGTTCAGCAGTTTTTGACCAAAAATGGCATGACCCCTGTGCCCCATGCTCCCTATTCACTGGATCTCACCCCAAGCAACTTTCTTTTTGTTGTTTCAGATGAAAAAAGTCCTCAAGGGGAAAAGTATTAGTGATGTGGAAGAGAGGAAACAAAGCACTGAAAGGCATTGAAATTGATGAGTTCAAAAACTCAAGCTTTGAGCAGTGGGAAACAATCTTGGTAAATGTACTACATCAAGTGGGGAGTACTTTGAAAGTGACTGAGTTTAAACATGTAAGACTAAATGTACAAATTGTAATAAATAAATAATACCAAGGTCCCCCTGTTATTATCATCAAGAGGCAAAATGGACCTTTTACTGACATGAGAGAGAAACATTGATCACTTGTCTTCTGCACCCACCCAGGTGGGACCAAACCCTTAACTCAGGTACCTGCGCTGAGCAGGAGTCAAAGTCACAACCCTTTGGGGCAGAGAGGGTGCTCCTGGCCTGAGCAAATGGAACACTTTTAAAGAGCAGTATTTCACAAGTACATGCAAAATAACAAGCCTAGGCTGAGGACAAAGCCTTCAGTTGGCTGGTGGTGGCCGCTGTGGTGTACCACAGCAAAGCCACAGCTGCTGGGAGCCCTGGCTTCTGACTATGGGTAGGCGAGTCCCTTTTGAGTTATTGTTTCTCTCCCATTCAACAGCTGGTTGAGCTGGGATGCAAGGCCAGGACAACTCCAAAGGGTCATCCAAACTCCTGCACTCCTTGTAGGGTAAACTGCGGTTTCCGTTGCACCTGCACTGGGTTCCACTTCTCCCTCGCCTAATCCTGCTTGCTGCCTTCTGTCACCTGAGTTGTTCTAGTAGAGATCACTCCCCAGTAATCTCCTGAGCATTAATCTGAGACCTTCAAAATCTCTCCCCAGGAAATCCGACCCCCAACTGGGCCATTTTACATATCTGAGTGAGTCTTTTAATAATCATTTCAAGCATTAAAATAGGTCAATTTAAAACATGTTAACATTATTCAAGTAATGTGGGAATTAATTCTCTTCTACGAATCTTACTCAGGCATGATTCTACCATAAGAACTGTATAGTCAGGGAACGGCAATACAAAGATGTTAATAAGAGGCTGACTAGGTTGTTTAGGATAGTGAGACCTTGATTCTTAACTGTGCGGTCCAGAAATTTAACTTGTCAGAGGTGATCAAACTCAGAGAAACTAATACAGAGTAAGGGTAATCGAACTCAGAAAAAAAAATGTAGTAATTTTTCTTCTTTTTAAATTGAATTTATTGGAGTGACATTGATTAATAAAGCATGCAGTAATTTATAATGAGAAATGTAATTGTCCAGTAAACTAAAAATTCTTTTTGGCTAACTGGCATACTCTTATTCCATAAGAAAATCTACTTCTTCTGATTTGGGAAGCCAAATCAGAAATTTACTTGATGCATGAGATGAGTTATTCAATTTTAATTTATCTGATTTATCATGATCTAATCATCTTGGCATTATTCAGCCCTAGTAAGACATACCTACAAGCAGACCAGATACTCATTTTTGCTTACCAAGGTACTCTAACCCCACATAGTTTACAATATGCAATGTAATACTTAAAAATGTAAATCAGCCTCCTAATGACCCACTAAAATCTATTCTGTTCCTCACAGACCAGTCCTCCACATTAGAGGCAGAGTATTTTTTTAAAATGTACATTTGATGTCACCCCTCTGCCTAAAACTCTTCAATAGCTTCTTATTGCTATTAAGTGAAGACAAATCTCCTTAATCTTGTCCCAAGGCCCTGTGTCGCCTAATCAGGAAAAAAAAAATCAATTCTTTGAAAGCCCTATTTGAATTACTTCCTCCAGGAAACCGAGTCAGCATAAAATGCATGAGGCTAACCCACTGAAAACAACAACCTGATTCACAGGGAGGGAGGAAAGTGCAACAAACTGAGAAGCAGATCCAGTAACTTCTTCTCTACTATTCTTATCTCTAGATTTATAAAGCCACCTAGCAAAAAGAAAATGTCTTGCTCACCCCAGATCCTACTTAAATTCTCTATGTTTAAAAAGGTCACAAGAGTCAGGTGTTAGGCAACCATACATTGATGTCTCTCTCCTTCTCTGCCTCTCTCCCTTCCCCTCTTTCTAGAAATAATGAAATTAAAAAAAAAAAAAAAAAGGTCACAGGTTTTGTGACTGACTTCCCTACATTGCCTTCAACCTTGGCCCCAGAGCTGAAAGGAAGAAGAGGAACTTGGACGATGTGCCCCTGAAGTAGCTGTCATTTTACATACCTTATCTAACTTAAGTTTTTACAACTCCTTCAGATAGAGGGAGAGAGATCTCCTTATTTTTCTGTGTCCCCATTGTTAGAATATTGTTCAAGGAAGCAAAAGTCATCAAAACATGAAAATATATTAATTACTAACCAATAGATCTATTACAAAATGTCTCTATACGAACTTCCCATTCTGCTTAACACTAGGGTTTATCTGTAAGTATCACGCTGAGGTCTCAGTGTCTCTTTCTTTGTCAAAATTGAAAACACAAAGCCTTGTGTAAACAAGCATGGGGGGAAATGGGAATTTTCTTGTACTGCTTGTTTGTAACAGTTTAAATTAGTGAACCACTGGATGGTAGTTTGGCTATAGGTTTGGAGATGTAAAATGTACGTACATTCCCTTTAACCCACTTCTAGGGATTATGCCCCAAAGTTGACATTCTCTAGTGGGAAGAAATAACTAAAAAGGAAGTTCAATTATTTTAACTATTTTAACCTTGTGGAAGCTATTGAAAATAATGGTTTAAAGTAGAAAAATATAAACATTAAAAACCTTAGAGAACATTTTTCAAGAGCAACACTCTATATGATTGTGATGTAATATATGTAAACTGACAAATGCCAATTTATATCATATAATTGTGTCAGAAAAATTAGATTAAAAAAATCTCTAATGTGATTTAGCTTTTTTGCCCAATTTATTACTGCATGGCAGCAACTGTGACCTAAATTTTTTTCAATTTATAACATTATGTATCAAAAATTTTTTTTACACTTATTATAAAATACAGGTCTTCCTTCAGATATTTCTTTTCTGGTAACAATTATCCTCTGATAATGAGGACTTCCTAAATTTCCTTATATGGATGAGTAAATTGAGGTTTAGAGAGTTTAAGTAATGTGCCCAAGTCCACAAGACTAAGGATTCAACTCCTGGTCCAAATGTAGATCTACTAGTCACCCTATGTTGACTTTCTCTTTAGGCTCAGACCACAGTAGGAGCAATATTAGTGCCCACGGCCATCACAGAAGTATGAGTTAGAGACATTTTGCATTTGGCCTGTTTCTCCAGTCCCAGGAATTTTAACACTGAAAAATAAAAATAAAATAAGAAATAAAGTAGATAATTGAAGAAGTAGGATCTGCACGTAGAGTCACTGAATAGACTGGCTATAGAAATTAAAGAAATTCCCACCCACAAAGATGGGAAAGGTAAAAAATAAATCCCCTCTAAACCTTTTTAGTTTATAGATTTTTCTGCAACCATCCCTAAAGAGCTAATTCTAACAATTCAAATAGACTTTGAAGTAGAGTCAAATCACTTATAAATAAATCAACTTATTTACATATTCTAGATTAAATCCATTAGTATATTGTAGAGGAGAACCAAATAAAGTCTAGGAACTCAAGTTCAGGTCCCCAAACTACACACACACACACACACACACACAACTTAACAGTTAAAAATTGAGGTGATAGCATTGTAATTCCTTTTAAAACTAAAAAGTAATTGCTTTTTTAAGGGTTAGAATCACAAGATATGAATAGATACTCAACAACAAAGTGACTAGAATAATTTCCTAGAATGTACCCAAATTATTTTAGCTTTTCTTGGGATGCCTATATTTAATATCAATGGCATTTTTGTAAGTTGAATTCCACTATTCTGATGAAAAACAGTCTTCTGGAGGGTCTTCTTTCTTTTAATTGAGAAAATAATAAGGTCCTACAAATAATCTATTATTTAGGGCAAGGGTTCTTAATCTGCGTCTGTGATTATGTTAACATATATGTATATTTATATATTTTTACTAAACCGTAATAGAAAATGAGCATTTCTTACATTATAAATGTAGCTAGTATAACAACCCATATCTTTGCCCCAGCAGAAATCACACATAGTTACCACCATATAAAAGTTGTTGCAGGTATCTCAAAATAATATTTATGTGCATCGCTACAGCAAAATTTCTGTACAACTTAATCTTATTATAAAATGCATTATAATCAAGTATATGATTACTAGTCAGCTATGGCCATAATAAGAAATTACAATTGAAAATCAGTGGCTTGAAACAACATTTATCTCACAGTCTCTTTGGGCCAGGAATCTGGCATGGCTTGGCCGGGTCTGTTGGCTTAGGGTCTTTTACCAAGCTGCGGTTAAGGTGTGAGCTGGAGCTGCAGTCATTTCGAGCTCATTTGGGAGAAAACCTGCTTCCTTGTCTACTTATGGGTTGTTGGCAGGATACTCATGGGTTGTTGGACCAAGTGCCTCAATTCCTTGGTGACTATTGACTGGATACCATTGTCAGTTCTCCACGTACGACAGCTCACAGCATCGCAGCTGGCTTCCATCAGAATATGTGAGAGAGCAAGAAAGAATGAAGAAGATGGAAGCCAGTCCTTTTGTAACCTAACAATGTAAGTGACAGCCCATCACTTTTGCTATATTTAGTTTTTCAGAGCCAACTCACTAGGTCCAGCTTACATTTAGCACAGGAAAGGATTACCAGAAGATAAGAATTATTGGGAGTCATTTTAAAAGCTGCCTACCACATATCTATATCACAATTTACTTTTTAGTATTTTGATAATTGTATTAATATAATAATTTTCCTTTGCAGCCCTAGGTAGTTTATTTTTGCATTTAAGGACACCTCTGAAAAATGGTCCATAGATTTCAACGAATGACTAATAGGACATGTGGTTCTAAAATTGTTTCAGTTTAGGCACCTACAACAACTTTCTGGGAGAATATGTTTATAATGACCTCAATGTAGAAACTAGGGGTCAAAGTTTTAGCCTACCGCATATTGTCCTAATCTGATACTTTGTAGTAGTCCATATTATTCTAGTGCTATGAAAGAAGAATGCCACATTTGAAAACATAAATTTGCTACAGAACACTCCATAAACTTTTCTCAATCTTACCCCCTTGAATTAGTATACACACACACACACACACACACACACACACAGGAGAGAGTTGTATAGGCCTCTGACAAGATGTTGGATCACAAATGAACCTCTTCCTTATGTTTGTAGATGGCAATTGCCATTTGAGCCTCCAAATGATCAGATAATATAGGTGGAACTGTATTCTTTAAGAATACACTAATTACTGGACCAGCTTTTTCCTCTACCTAGCTATATATGGAAAAACACAGGGTGTTAACAAAGAGAGAACTGATGTCAGGGTTCTGCACTAAGTCTCCTGCATTGGTCACCTGCTCTTCGTGAAACTAAAGATAATGGTTGACATCTCTAAATTATGTGTGTGTGTATATATATGTGTATGTATTTGCAAGCATAGTACCAGCTTTGAGTTATCTTGGTAGTTTAAAAGCTAAGGGTACTTTATAAAACCTCCAATATTTAGATTAAGATTAACTTCTCAATGATAATTGGGAACAGTTCAAAACACAAATGCATCATCTTTCTAAAGCCATCACGTCTGGGTCATACCAAAGGGAGGAAATTTTCCTCCCAGTTCTCTGGTCCTAAAGAAAAAGTAACTCAGTATTGTCAGCTATTTTAGGTTTTCCAAAATCTAAAATTTTCATGTTTGTCACCCCACTTTTTGGTGGCTTTCCCAGGTCTGAGCCTCTCTCAACTCCCTAGAACTGAGCCATGGTGAAATGGCAAAGGGTCAGGGAACCAGGTAGCTTCTAGATCCCATTGTCATTAACAATTTGGTCAGCCAATCCATCTTCATTGTCCATATATTCCTAACCTGAAAAATGTGTGAATTTATAGATATTTATTTTTCAGCCCCTATTTCTAACACACTTTGCACTGCATTGTAAAGTCTTGGAAAAAAAACTCGGACCACCTTCAGGCCATGTGACTCATGGAACAACACACTGGGCCACTCACCACGGGGGCCTGAACCAGCTTTGAGTGGAGAAGAGAGAAATGAGGTGCCACTGGGGAGGGAGGCAAGCAGTGCCTCTCCAGGCAACTCTTCCAGGGCCAAAGCTTCACCAGGCTGAGAGGCGTGGCGCAGGAGGCCGGCATTGACGACAGAAGGCGACTTCCGGCTGTGCTGCGAATGACGTCAGGGCCGAGCCGGGCCGGGCCAGCCACCGAGAAGCCGAGGAGGGGAGGGCTCGCGAGAGTTCAGGGAGGGTACCCCGAGATTCCGGCGCGGCCGCCAGTCCCACCTCCCGGGGGCGGGGCGAAGGCGGAGCCGGCTGGAGGGAGCAGACGGGCGCCGGGCTGGCTGTGGTCCGTGCGGAGGCTGAGCCGGCCGCGGGCGCGACCGGAGGCAGGTGAGAGCGCGGATGCCGCGCTAGGCGGCCGGGGCTGGGAGGGGGGCCGGGCCCGCCTCACCTGCTCTAACTCTCGAGCGGAAGAAAGAGATTTTGTGTGTGTCTGGGTGTCCAGGGAAAGACGGGCTCATTTCGGGGCTGGTAATATCTGCGGTGAAGCTTCGGCCACGGCCTTGGCCCTCTGGTTCCCCGGGGTAATACTGGCCCCGTGCGTCTGGAGAGGTAGCCTCGAGCCTGGGGAGGAACCTTTGTCCTTCCAAGCTTCTCTCACCCTTCCACTCGTCGGCCCTCGAGCGCCCGGTCCCTGCCTGGGCTTGGTAAACAATAACAAATGTCGTGGGTCCTCTCTGGGTATCCCCCGCTCTCCGGTGCCTTGCCCCCCGGCCGATGACACCGGCAGGAAGGATACTAGGCATTGCTCTTAAATTGTGGGGGCTATTTGTGTATCATTCCTAAAAAACTGATGCGTCAGATTGCTGAACATTTTTCAGGCACAGTAAAGCCGCCCAGCTCCCAGAAGCCACGGAGTGCCCCTAGCCGGTCTCAAAATCTGTCCCAATCACTGAACCGTCGACCCTTCCTTGGACATCATTTTCTCCCACTCCCATTTTGCACCTTTACTATCCCGGACTGACGAGTAGTTGTTTGGTATGCGAATAAGAAAGGTTGTCCCCGATTGAATAGGAGACATCTCACCTTTAGAAAGTTGTCAGGTTGACAGCAGAAGAGCAAACTTTATTTCCAAAACCAGTGGCCTCCCGTTTACTGATGCTGCTTTTGTGGATCGCTTTTTGGGTTGTAAGTTTAGAGGAAAGATATAAAAAGAAATGGAAGGGCGGGGTTGAGCTGGTGGTGATGGAAGTAGTAAGAGCTTGTCCAAGTGTGATTCTGTTCTTCACTTGATAAAATGCAGAACCGACTTCTTGTCTATTTCATGCAACTTTTGCTAAGTTTTGCTAGAAGCCAATTGCACGGAAAAGGCCTGACTATTAGTTTTATTAGGGTTAAAATCTGAGGAAAGAGCTTTGTTTTAATTTGTCCCTCCTGGCTGTAAGATGGGGATTGACAAGTGAGCCTGGTCTTTTGGTGGTTGTGGGTGGAGTGGGGGCTTAAACTTATCCTGTCAACTACTTTAAGCTCAGGGCCTATTATTTAAACTCATTTTGCTTATTCCCTGAAGGTTTTTGGAAAGTTGATTGTCTCAGTCATATATAAGACACAGCAAATCTCTTTGTGTTTGATTTGCTTTTCTTTGTATACCTCAGGATACATTAAACAATTAAGTTTGTTGTATCCTATCCAGTAGCTGAGAGGTATTGTATGTGAGTTAGCCACTCTTGTGACTTTCGGAGGGGAGAGAAATTAGTCTTAAGATATGTTAATTAAGTTATGATGACACTTGTTTATTGCATAGGTTCATTGAAGTACTTTTATGTGAAAAATTGTTATGAAAAGTATGATGAATAACAGTATTTATGGTTTGACTTGTCTTAGCTTTTTGCACTTTTAAGATGGCTGATAATGTTTCCAATTGGTTGGGATATGTTTAGAGTGAGAAGCAAATAGGGTGTACTTTTTGTACCCCTTTGCAAAGCCCTGCCATTGGAGAATGAAAAAATTAGAAAACCCATGTTAAATGGTGCGATTATTCTTCAGCCTTTTGATTTTGTGTTTGTTTTAAAGTTGAGAGTCGAATTCAAAGAATCCTGTTCAAGAATTGAGACTAGGAATGTTTGTGCAAATAGATAGGTATCCTCAGCAGTTTTTATGCTGAGAAATTAATTTCATAAGGTAGCACATTATCAAAACAAAGGAAAAATTATGCTTTGTAGAAAATGGTAACATAGCCATGGATTCAGTTCTGCCATTTGTTTTCAGAAAAGTTCTCTTCTAAGTTAGAGCAATGTCACTGTGTTACCAGGATTGTATAATACTTTAGAATGTGTTTTCTCAGGTAATCCTGGATAAACTGGAGGGGTGTGTGTGTGTGTCACCTTGTTAGGAGGAAAAAGGCACAAATCAAAGCCAAAAAGATTTACATCTTGAGGTAAAGTTAAAATGGTTTTATTTTATATATATAGCATAGGGTGAATCAAGCAAACATATTGTCATCCAGCATCCCTATGATTGCGTTAAATCAGCAGATGGGCAAGTTATGATTAGTTTACACTTGACATATGCAGAAATTATGCTTTCATATTTTTATATTAAAAACACAATGACTTTTGGAATGAGGTAATGAAAATAAGCTTTAAAAACATACAACATTTTAACAAAATTAACTTTAAAAGATATTCTTTACCAGTAGTATTAAGTGAATCATTCTTTCCCCTCCACCCCCAACTTTTGTTTGTTTTAAGAGACTATTTATCAAAGTATGACCAATATTTAAGTGCGCTGGTTGCATAAAGCTCCTGTCTACAGGTAAAGGTTTGCTAATGATCAGGGTATTATTATTCAGAGCCTTTAAAGAGAAGGATAAATGAAAGGCAACAATGAACAGTATTTGCTGCCCATTACGTTCAGATGTGGCCTCTGTCTTCAAGGAGAAACAATCTAATGGGAGGGAATTATGTCCAAATAAGTATAATACACAATCCATTTTGTGGAGAAGTCAAGGAGGAAGGATTAAGTTTCACTAGATCAATTAAGGAAGGCTCTGAGTAGGGAAAGGCATTCATGTAGATGATTTGGATGATCTAATCATTTGATAATCATAATAAGCAAACACTTATTGCTGATACTTCTACTTGCGTTAAACCCTTCCATGTAGTAATTTACCTGGATTTAAGCCTTACAACAACCATATGAAGTAGGTATTTTTATTATTCCCATTTTGCAGATGGGGTACATGAGGTACCAAGGTCAGATAACTAGAGAATGGTAGAACAAAGATTGTAGCCCAGGCATTCTGGCTCATATCTATCCTGGTGCTTAATCATTCTTCTTCTTTTCTCTCCCATTCTTGATGATCTTTCTCAGGTCTATAGTGTCACATAATTGATTTGGGAAAAATAACATTTTTCTGGCATCTAAATTTAAGGGTGAGTTTTTCTCAAAAGAGCTCCAAAATAATTAAAACCCCAATAAATGAATTGTTTTGGCATGTTAGATATTTAATCAGTTTTTGGAAGTTGCTCTTCGAGGAGATTAAAGGTAATCCACTGACTGGACTTTTGATACATTTGATTTAGTAGCTAGTGGCATATACAGAAGGATTTAGAAATAATAAGTTAAAATTATATTAACTCCTTTGCTTAGTGGAATTTTGAATTGTATATTTTGACTTGTAATTTTTTTTTGGAAGATTTTATTCATTATTTCCAGAGAGAAGGGCAGGAAGGAGGAGGAAAGGGAGAGAGACATCAGTGCATGGTTGGCTTTCACCTGCTTCCAGCTAGGGACCTAGCTGGAGACCTGGCTTGCAACTTGGTTATGTGCCCTGACTGAGAATCGAACCAGCAACCTTTGGGTTCTCAGACTGGCACCTATCCACTGAGCCACCAACCAGGGCGTTGGCTTGTAATTTTTTATTTTTAGAGAGCAGGGAAGGGAGAGAGGCCAAAAGGGAGAGGGACATCAATGTATGGTTGCCTTTCACCTGCCTCTAGCTATGGACCTAGCTGGAGATCTGGCTTGCAACCTGGTTATGTGCCCTGGCTGGGGAATCAAACCAGCAACCTTTGGGTTCACAGGCTGGTGCCACCAGCCAGGGGCTTATAATTTTTAAAGACCATTTGGAACTGGTTATATTTTGGATCGAATTGTGAAGTTGGAATTTATTTAATGATCGAATGCTGGTCTAAGCCCTTTTAGTTTTTATTTCCACAAATAGCTAAATTTATAATGCCTGAATCAGGGTTTTGAGTAGAGTGCTGTACTTGTATAAAATGAGAGGTATTCTATCACTGATACTTTATGTTCAGGCAACTGGAAAGCTCCTTGGGATTGCACAATAAAAGGTGCCATAGGCCTACTCAAATGCTGCTTTGTTGAATGAATAATTCAGTTGATTCTATTGATGAAGTTTTAGGAGTTCACATTTGTTATTGGTTTTCTAAGTAGTGGCATCACAATAAACTCAAGTGGATTTAAAGAATAGGAAAAAATGTATATCTAGGCGGTGGTAGAGGTACTGCTGTCTTTTTCTGTCGAGCAAGATGTGGACACTTCAGCTCCTTTGTCAGTGCTCTTGTTTGACTCAGATTTAAGGAGAACTCCAGAGGTCAGTCTCTGTGAATGAATATTATAAGTGCTCTCTCCTGGTCTGAGTGGGCTAGGTTCTAGAAAACTCCCAGAGTAGGGTAATTTATGGTGGATGAGTTTAAAAACCTAATGGGAAAAGTAGCAGAACTAAAGCCAGGAAGTAAAGCCCATATATTTAAGTTATTATAATATGATAGAAGTGGCAAAACAGATTAAAAAAAATATTTTTTATACACAATTTGCATTAATAGGTGATGGGATGTTACTTGCATTTTACTGCATTGATTGACAAAATTTTCAGGATCTAAGCCCATCGTTTCATGGAGATGTTGTTAACTCAACTATGATTTGTTATAAGAAAGTTATGTGTTCCTCTTAAGTATAGGGTTAGTTTTGAATAGTTATTCTTAGAAAAAAAGAAACCAGACATGCTCTCGCCTCCTTGCCGATAGAAATTTGAGGGGCATCTTTTCCCATAATGGACTAGTTTTGTCTACATTTAAAATCCACTGAGACAGGTAGCCCCCCACTTGAGATGGTCTCTGCACAAGTTTTTGAGAAGGCCTTAGTTACAGGTCATATAGTGAGCTGACCATTCACATTGGCGTGTAAATTCAAGGAAGGCATCAAGACCCTGGCTGGTAGCACAGTGGATAAGGTGCTGGACTGCAAAGCCAAAGGTCGCTGGTTCGATTCCCCAGCCAGGGCACAGAGCCGGGTTGCAAGCCAGGTCTCCAGCCAGGTCTGTAGCTGGGGGCAGGTGAAAGGCAACCATACACTGACGTCTCCCTCCCTCTCTGCTTCTCTCCCTTTCCCTCTCTCTAAAAATAATAAATAAAATCTTAAAAAAAGAAAGAAAGAAAGAAAGAAAGGCATCAAACTTTGGCAGTTTATCTGTAGCTTACCATGGTAGCACTTGTACTATGTTCAGTGTTTAAGTTCTTAAGCTTAAACACTGTCCCTTGAATTGATGCTAAACCAATCAGCAACCGGAACTGATGTTGATTCATTGGCCAAACATGCAGAAGGTTTCCTGTTTTCCTTGTCTTTTGCTGATTCTTACTGATTCCACAGGTAAGGATGTTTTATGTCACGGTATGTAAGTCTCAGATGCCACATGCATGGGCATTCATTGTTTTCTGCCCTTAAAGTTATTTGCTCTCTCATCTGATTCAGGAGGGTATTTTGTTCCTCATCCTAATTTTGGAACATGTTTACTGCTTTTACATTTACTTAACAGGATGGAGTTAATAATGTTTAGCACCTCAAAATCAAATACAACTTCCCCAGATTAAAGAATGAAATGGCAGAAATGTAAATGGTTGTGTATGATTGCTAAAAGCTAAAACCATCTATTTTTGGCAAGCAGAGTTGTTGTGCCTCTGCGGTGGGGCCTAGCTTTCATTCTGCCTATGAACATTTAGAAAGTTGAAAGTTTGGTAACAGAGAAACTTCTGTATGCATTAATAAGCGCATTTTAAAAATTTTATTCTAAGTTTTTGGTCCTGTTCTTCTTTTACACAGTCACTGCTATTCTGCTTTTATGACTTGGAGACACTGTCTTTGGTTCTATAGATTCTTCCGCAATCCTGGAGACGCAGTAAGTAATTTGGACATTTAATATAAAAAGATGCTTTGTGCAATCTGTGTTTCTCAAACCTGGTCTCCCAACAGTAACATGTAAACTTGGTTCGGCTCCTTTTTCTTCCTGAATGTTAGGGTAGAGGGGTAATAATAATTCAATCAACAATGATAACCATTTACTTATCACTTACTATGTACCAGATAAAGTGCTAAGCACTTTATATAGATACTATCTCATAAATCCTCACAGCAACCCTATGAAGTATCATCTGTACTTAAAAATGAGGAAACTGGAGCTAGCAAGGTGAAATGACCAGGGAGGGTCACCTATGTAGATAGTAAGTGGAAGAGTTAGAAACTGATCCCTAAATCCAGGTTTGCTGTCTCTTGTATTGCTTTATTTTATTTAAAAACTTCCCCATTGCTATTTAAATCACAATACTTCCTTCTCTTAGTCTCACCTGAGTTATCTTTTTTCCCTCTCCTCCTTCCCTTTTTTAGGAGGTATTTACAGTTTTGCTGGTCAAACACAGATTCTCTTGGGAAGAATAGACAAATAATTCGGTTCTATTCAGATATCATATAGAGGAGGGCTTGGTCTTGGAGGGAGCTTATTGTGAGAATATTACTGGTGACACCTTACTTGTATTGTGCTGTAGAATTTTATAAAGCATTTTTATACATCAGCTTACTTAATTCTAGTAGCAAACTTAAATTCAGGTCTTAAGATTCAAAGTTGCTGTATGCAGTTAGCCAAGGACTCCACAAAGTTGGTTTGCTAAGACAGTTTTTGCCCTCAGCAATTTTAATGCTAAAGTAAATGATATAATCAGATGTTCTGACTTCTCAAACCAGTTAGGAGCAGATACATATCATTATGGCATAGCATTTTCTTAAAAGGTGTTGTAGTTTTTGTCTTTGAGGTTTGTTTCTGGCCAAAATTGAGAGGTTGGAATTTTAGCGCTACATTTTATGAAATGTTAAATGTTTTCAATTCTTGTGATTTCATGAATGATTGTTAAATTGCTCTCTACCTCATTCTGCACACTGTTGCGTTTAACTAAAATAATTATGATGAAGGAATGGGATGAGGGAGGACAGACATAACTTCAAAAGCGAAATGAAAGAATTAGAGATTCTAAGAAGGGCTTGATGAGGTATCTTACAGTAGCACTGTTGCAGAAAATTGGGTATAGACTTTAAAGAATGTATAAAGGCTCTTAAGTATTTCCCTCTTGAAAGTTGTATTATGAATATTTGTATTATAGTTTATTTCATGATCCAGTTTTGAAATATTTTCTTGTCTTAATAAATTTAAGTTTTACTAAGCTGTCGACATTTTTACTTAGTTAAGCATTTGCCCATTGACTTGCTCTAGTTATGGAAATACCGCATCATATTTGCCCTTTGTAATGTTTCTGTATTTGTCAGCAGAGGCTGGCTGCCTGGTTTATAGCACGAGGCAGTTGCCTTTTGTTGTGTTTTTTCAATAGAAGTCCATTTCATTTAGACACGTCTTTCAAATCCGGTTGAGGATATATTCTCCGTATGTCCACTATTATGTAGCCAAACAGAATAGACTTTCTATTTTAGTGGCTAGAGTGAAAAAATATCAGTCTCGAATTGCATATATTTGATCCATTGGTATTTTTAATACTGGCAAATCCTAAAGGAGTCACAGACTATACTGTACATACTATTTTAGTGAGGTTAACCATCATAATTAAACATTAAACAACTATTTGCATAGTACTGTGTTAGGTACCATGTCAAAATAGAGATTAGTAAAATATATTGCCCTTCCATTTAGAAAGGTTCCATCAGCTGGAGACATAATACATGGGTACAAACTCAAATAGAAGGTGGTAAGCGAGTAACAGAGTACAGGGGGAGCAGAGGAAGGAGAACTTGCTTTCAGCTGAGAGATTAGGGAGGCTTCCTATAGAAAGTATAAAATGAATTGACCATTTAAGAGTGAAGGATATGCCAGGCCAAGAATTAGCATGAGTTGCATATATCTCTGTGTCACCTGATTAATTATTTACTTATTTACTTAATTATTTACCTCTCTCCCTTACTGGATTTGAGCTCATGGAACTTAGAAAACAGGTGTTTTTCAGCTTTTCATTCTCTGCATCATCAGCTGCTCAACTGCTCAGCCTGGCACATCTAATTAAAGTTGTAATTTAGTAAGATCACAGTGGCTATAGTGTAGGTGGAATGGATTCAAGGGAAGAGGGCCCAGAAATTGTAAGGCCAATGTAGAGACTAATTTAAATAATCTAGGAAATAAAGAATGGAGTTCTAAACTCGGAGGGTTTGGAAAGAAGAGAGTTGGATCCAGGGCTGCGGGGACTTAGGGCATTCCTTCCCTTCCCGAGGGCCTATGAGGTACACCCTGTGTGCCAGGAGCGGCAGTGCTGGAAAGACACAGTGCCCCCTCAGAGAGCCACACTCACAGGTACAGAAGTAATTGCACCAGTATATTGCGCTTATAATGAAGGAGCAATGAGTGGAGCACTTAAGGGAAAGGAACCAGTCTGGGAGAACCAGAGGAGATTTCCCTGGACGTGGTAGTGTTTGAGCTTGGACTTGAAGGGTGCGTTGGAGTTTTTCAGGCCAGGAAGCAGTAGGAGCACATTAAAGCATACAGATGTGGAGATTGTTTAGGCAGCCACAGGAACCTGGATTATTTTAGTGTTGGGATGTGAGGCTGGATAGGGTAAATGAACTTCTCTTTATAACTTTTATTTGCCATAGTAAAATATGTATTTTATCCAGCTTGAGCACTCTGAGCTTTTTAAGTGTTTCTGTTGCCCCTTGCAGTCTAGTAGAAGCACCTGTATTGTGCTGTCCCCCTCCCCCAAGTGTACTACCAGCAATAAATTGTCTCTTGCTTCCTTTCTGTAAAATTAAACAGAGACGGTAAGGATACCATTAGCCATAGAGATAAAAAGAAGAGCATGAAATCCATGAGAAACTTTTTCTTTGGTGAATGTGTAGAGAAGTAGGATTGTATAAAGAGAATACAGCATCAAAGCATAACTTTTAGAGCACTTGACTTGAGGGAAGGGATTGTGGTGGGAACATAATTATTTACCTTTCCCATAAAGTTTATGGAACCCTTAAATATTTCCCAGAACTATAATACCTAGTGCTGAATTGCTGTAATTTTGATTCTAGCCTTGATTTCTTTCATCCTTCTCTACTTGATCCTTCCTATGTTTTAATAACTTAACATGACTAAACTTCACATGGTGTCCCACATTGTCTCTAGTTTGCCCCCTTCCACCTTTTTTGGTTATTCAGAAACCTGCATCTGCAAATCATATTCTGAACATTGTGTGTTTAACCTGTGTTAGACTGCTAGAGCTGAGAAGAGCTCTAGATTTTTTCTTCACATAGGTTACTTTCTATAGCCATTTATTTTTTCTGTTCCATGGATAGGGCCACTGTAAATAGAATACAGTTAACTTGCTTTCTGAGGACAGCCAAAATTTAAGAGTCCAATTAGAATTATATCCATTGTATTTCTAGGCTGAGGGTTGGCAGCGCTGTTAGTTTTAGTGTTATTAGTGGTAATAATAAAAGTTTATGGGTACTACAGGAAGGCCAATGAAAGACAAGAACAGGAAAAGAAAAAGAAGGTTTGCAGAGTGGAGGGGGAGGCATGGGATGGGGGTAGGGGGAAGGTGCATATGGTTAAAGGAGGTCAAGTTTCTCTAACACCTGTTCCAGGTGTCACTTGGTGGGACCAGTGCCGTATTTTAAGAGTAAGTCAAACTGACAGTAATCCTGTCTAGAAATACTCTGGGTGTTCTAGGCCAAAAAGGACAGTTTGAGTTAATAAAAATGTGTATGTACCTATGTTTCTTTGTTTTTAGAATTGAACAGAAAGGGTAAGAGAAACCAACACATTTGTAAATATTAGTGAAAATTATGTTTTTGAAATATAAAGTATTTAAGACTTAAACCCATAAATAATGTAGAGTCCTAATTAGGCAGAAGGTGGCAGAGAGGGAAAGAGAGAATAAGAAATAATGTGTTTGGATAAAACTGAATTCTTATACCAACTATATAACTGGGCCCACAGAGGGAAACAGGGTAAGAAATTAGATCTGGAGCCTGTGCTCTCCTGCACGTAATCCAGGTATGCTCTCCCTTTCAGAGAACAGCATCATCAAACAGTAAGAAACTAATTTTTCAAAATGTTTTTTCATCATTGGACAAAGCCAGCGAATAAAAATAGGTATGATTTTAGTGTTTCTGAATGGTAACAAAAAGTTACTTCTCAGATTGTAAGAGATACTGGCTTGAACTAACACCTTTGACATCCTTTCAGAGTTGAATGATGCTGTAGAAGTCATCTAGGTGAATTTTCTACCACATAATTTCCTTTAATCCCTGACAAGTGGATGTGTAGTATTTGCATAAACACAAGAAACCTAACTGATCACAAGATAGCTAATTTTCATTCCCTTGAATAGTTGGTATTCTCCTGCCTTCTGTCCCCAGTCTTTTTTCTCCACACTCGATGCACTCTGGGATCTGGATGATCTCATGTGAACTTACCTCTCCAGTGACCCCTCTGTGATGATCACTTCCAGATCTGTGTATCTTGCTTAGACCTCCCTTTGGAGCGTGAGACTTCATTGTTTGTCCTTTTTTTTAAATACCACTACCTCGGTATGTTCCACTGGTAGGTAACGAGAAATTCAGTTTGCCGAGAGCTGACTTTATCTTCTCCCTTCCCAGAATCTTTCTCATGCAAGTGACCCATCTCAATGCATGATATTATTCTCTTGTTTTGTTGCCCGAGCCTTGTTTGACTTCTTGTTTATCACTCACATCCAGTTATCATTGTCTTCCTTACTATCTCTTGAATTCTGTGCTTGCTTTCTCCAGTGTTAGTATCTTTATTCAGACTCCAAATTGCTGGAAAAGTCATCCCTCTTCTACCAGTATTGCCCTTCTTCCAGTGCATCTTCCATGTGGCTGCCAAAGGGGTCTCCTTAAACAGAAATCTGATTATATAACTCCCAAGCTTAAAATCTCCAATGGTCTTGGCCAAGTAGCTAAATTGGTTGGAATGTCGCCCTGATTATGCCAAGGTTGCAAGTTCAATCCCTAGTCAGAGCACATGCAGGTGTTGATGAATGAATGCATAAAAATAAGTGGGACAACAAATCAGTGTTTTTCTTTTTCTCCCTCCCTTCCTCTCTCTAAAATAAAATAAAATAAAATAAAATAAATTCTGATGATTCCTCAAAGCTTCTTCCAGGATCTTTAGCAAACCATGCAAGCGGTGCCTTTTTGGTTTTCTAGCCTTATTTTTCATTACTTGAATCACTGCACCACTTAGCTCTCTCTGACCTTAAGTAATACTTCCTGGAATTTCCTTCCCTACATTCTTTGGGTAATTCCTGTGCTTTCTTTAGTGCTGTGCTTAGGCATCTCTACTTTCAGGGAAGCCTTTCTTGGAACTCCCACCTCTTGTCTGGCTCAGGTGCCCCTTCTTTGCTTTCCCATAGCATCCTGTGCATATCTCTTTCGGGACACTTTTTATGTTCTAAAACACAATTATAGTTAATGTTGTGAGTAGTTAGCATGTGCCAGGACTTAATGAGCATTTACTATGTGCCAGGCACGGACCAGTGTTCATTAGAAAGTTCTTCCTATGCAACTTCCAGCTGCTTCTCATCACAGAATGAGGCATAATTTCTTATCACCACAATGTGATATTTGAAGACAGCCATCTTTTTAAAATTAATTATTGTTGTTCTATTACAGTTGTCCCATTTTCCCCCATTGCTCTCTCCTGCCCCACCCCCTTCCCCACAATCAATCCCCACCCTATTGTCCAAGTCCATGAATCATTTATACTAGTTCCTTGACTAAACCCTTCCTTTTCTTTCTCCCCTTCTCTCTCTCCCCCCTCATCTCTGGTCACTGTCAGTCTTATATCAGGGGTCCCCAGCCCTTGAGGCCACACACCAGTACCAGTCTGTGGCCTATTGGGAATGGGGCACATAGCAGGAGGTGAGCCCAGGGTAAGCAAGGGAAGCTCACTGGCATTACGCTGGAGCTCTGCCTCCTATGGTATGGGAAGATTGTCTTCCATGAAATCTGTCCCTGGTGCCAACAAGGTTGGGGACTGCTGTTATATCATCTGTTTCTGGCTAAGCATGTTCATTTTGTTTGTTTCATGGATTTCAGACCTTTTAACCTTCCTGACCACTTCCTCTGTAAGTGTTATCTTTTTTCTCTGTTAAAATATGAGATTCAGTTTTAGATAAAATTTCCAGTTGTCACAAAAAGAGGCAGTCTTCACAGGAGTATAGTTAAGTATTTGGATATGGATTGCCACATTTAAGGTATAGACCTCACTTTCCCAGGTCCATAAATGTTAGTTATGTACGTGTATACCCAGAAATAAATCAGGATTATGGAAATTGACTGACGTTTATCAAATGATCAAGAGACTGACATAAAAACAATGCCATTTAATGAATTTATTAATATTAGTGTGAATAGATGGAAGCTTGTGTCATTTGGCCAGTGCACTGTCACCCCAGTAGGACAAACTACACGGGAAGCCAATCATTCTAATCAGAATAGGTCATCTCAGTGGAATGTATCACTAAGCCAAGGTAGCCCGAGGGAGCCTGTTTTTCCTGAGGGTGCACCTGCCCAGCACTGCTGTCAGTATGGTCAGCCCATTTTCACCTTGGACAGCATTAGGGAAGTGCAGGCAAAATCGTGCGTGTTCAAGTCCTGCTCTCCCTTCCCACTCTGCCCAGATTAATGTAACACTTCTGTTAACACAGTCTCTTAGCCAGAAGAAAACACAATTCATGAGGCTTCAGCTTTCCTAATTCACATTTTAATCCTGCCTCTCAGAAACTATACCCTGCTCCCATTTGATTGGTCTTTGTGTTCCCAAATACCTTCAGTCACACTTTTCTTGGAATTACATAATGTCAGTAGCTAATTTCTACCATTCCATTTGATTCATGCTGCTATTACTCCAGGAGGGTGCGTTAATTTTCAGATAATGAGGGCATTTGACTTTGTCTTTCTGTACTCACCATAAGGCGTTGCCAACTATTGAAAACTTCTGTAGGTATGAGCCAATCAGTACAGTGCAGCATTCATCCTCCTTGTTCCTGATCTTACCTGTCTGCTAACTCAGTCTGAGGTTAAAATTACATAAAGTTTGGGCACAGCCATTTCATACTTTTAATTTGTGTCAAATTTCATTTAACAAAAATCTGTAGTTATTCTTTACGTATAGTTTATCACAGTTTATACTTAGCATTTGATAGTTTTGTATCCAAATATAATTCTTCACCATTTCTCTATTAAGTTTTATTTGATAAAGTTAATCTTTTGTTAAAATTGTTTTGAGTTCTGTCTCTGCTGTCCCACTTTTGGTTAGTCTCTCCAGGTTCTGATCAACCTAAGCCTAGAGAATCTTGCAGAACTTGTTTATGAGTATTCTGAGTTTTGTTGCTTAATCAGATCAATTATAAATACATCTATTAGTCTATTTTTCTTCATGTTCCTCCCTCCTTCCTTCTCCCACCCAAAAGTATTAGAGAATGGAGCTTATTAAATAACCTTTCAAAGACTCATGTAGATTACTTATGCTGTAGATGTGCTAGAAAAAGAAATAAAGTTCCTTGGCATGACTTGTTCTTCTTGAGTACTTTCTTTTTTGTTTTTTTTTAAATTTTATTGTTGTTGTATTACATCCATCCCTTTTTTGCTCCCCTCTGTCCCCCTCCCCACCCACCCTTTCCCCCCAAAGTCAATCCCACCTGTTGTCCATGTCCATGGTTCCTTTATACTAGGTTCTTGTCTTGAGTACTTTCTGATTTTTAATGATTACCCACCTTTGGGTCTATTCAAAAATCATCGACTTGATTATCTGTTCTAGAACTTCCCTCAGGCTGGATGATAAGTACAACAGTTAGTATTTCGTAATATCTACGTTATTTTGTAACATTCATGTTCTTTCCTTATTTTGAAAGATTGTGTAGTTTGTCTCCTGTCTTTCAGCAAAGCTCTCTGGTCTTCGTAATTCAGAATAGATTCCTAGCATTCTGCAAAATTTGTGTGCAGGGTCATGATATGTGAACTGGTCGCCTGACCATGTCAGAGACATGCAGCTCATTAGGGGCAGCCTTCTGTGGCCTCCTGTCTACTGCGCTTCAGTTCTCATGGCCCACATTCCATCTGGGTTTGACTTTCACTCTCCTAGGTGGAGAAAAGAGGTGGAGTTCGAGTGGTAGGATGCACACTGGACTGAGAGTTCTCTATGATAAAGGAGTGTAACATCTTCTCAAGGCTGTTGTAAAATAGAAGTATATAAGCTTTAAAAGTGGTATTCAAGGTAGCTATTGATAGGTTAAGCATTCAAAAACAATACATTTACAGAAGAAAGCTCATAAAATCATTGAGTAGTTAGTTCCTGAAGTGGCTCTTAATTTTAGAATGATATGGGTAAGTGTATTTAAAATAGATCCAGAATAAAACTAAATATTTGTAGGATTTTAATTTTTTAATTAATTTTTTAATCCTTATGCAAGTATATCTTTACAGTTTTTAGAGAGATGGGAAGGCTAGAGGGGAAGAGGGAGAGGGCGAGACAGAGACAGAGACAGAGACAGAGACAGAGACAGAGACAGAAACAGAAACCAGTTGGCTGCCTTCTGTACATACTGACTGGAATTGAACCTGCAACCTAGGTATGTGCTCTGACTGGAAATCAAACCCACAAGCTTCTGGTGTGTGGGACAATGTTCCAACCAAGTCCCCTGGCCAAGGCTGTCAGATTTTTAAAATGTAAAATAGAAGCAGGGGTTTTTCTTTTTCTTTTTTCCCCCTGTCATATATTAAACACCATTTGCCTTAACAACTTACCAGACCTTTTATAAATTTTCTCATCCAGACATAGGAGTATATTCAGAAGCCCTCTTTGTTCCTCTTAACGGTTTTGTTAAGTTCAGCTCATTGTGGGCATTTTACTTCCTGACATCATCCTGTGTTTCTTTTAAAGTCACCCATGTTATCTGTGCCTTCTATCTTTATGCATGTCTTTTGAAATCTAGGTTCACTGGAGAGCTCTTTGTGCTGCAGTCTTTTCAGAATCTTCCCCTTTCTCTGTTGTTAATAGCCTTTGCAGTTGATAACCAGATTTCCATTTCTTATACCGGATTATTTTGAGTTTTACTCTTCCATATGACTAGAATGGATAGGGTTTTTTCCTGACTTCTTTCTCTTTCTTTAAGTCTCCCTCTCATCCTTCTTTCCTGGATACTTCTAGTGATGGTAGTTTTAGGAGTTACTTAACTCTAAAACCCAGAAGTTTAAACCTGGATATTTTATCAAGTCTAACATAGATACAGAACATTTCCCATGTTATTCTTTTAAAAAATTGGTTTTCAATTTATAATTTATTTTTGTCAGAGTTTAAATGGACACTGTCTCTAGGGCAATAATCATGTTTGTTGTTCACTTTCTTTGTTGTTTCATTACAACACCAGGTGAAGAATGGGTATTTACAGTAGGCATTTATAGTAACACCTGAATAAAAGTGAATTCTTATGGATATAATTCAGGAGCAACCCTAAACCCTTATATCCTGTGCAGGCCTTATATATTCTGGCTCCTCCTCTTCTTCTTTCTTCTTTCCTCTTTCCTTCTTCTTCCTCCTTTCTCCTCTTCTCCTTCTCCTTCTCTCTCCCTCCTCCATCTCCCCTTCCTTCCTTCCTTCTCTTCCTCCTCTTCTTCCTCCCCCTCTTCTTCTTCTCCTTCACAACAAATCATTGTTTAAAAATATTCATTCCTTACTTTTTGTAGGCATGCTTTCTCATCAGCCAGGAGTCTGCTTCAAATACCTGTATGCTAAGGTCTGAACCAGACTTCCCTGTACAATTTATCCCATTCTTTTAACACCTACAGTTATAAGAAGAAACTGCAGAAAGCCTCAAAATAGTGCTTTCTTTCAAAGCACTTGTATTTTGGAGTTAGGGCCCAAACAATAATAATGCTTTTATCAAGAACTCAACCATGACACGTTGAAACTGAATATAAATTACTCCTTTAAATTGAAAGTAATATCAACTTTAAAAAGTAGAAATGTTTAAAACTAGATTTCATCATTTATATTTGGTGAATTTTATATACATTTTAATTGATCAATACAAAATAGGTAAATTAAAGTACCTCTTTAAAGGGGAGAAAGGATTAAAGAAATTTTGCTAGATATTGATAGGTTAAATACTCTAAAATATTGTACTTACTACCATGGAAGAAAATTTATAGAATCATTCAGTTTTTGAAGTAGCTCTTAATTTTGGAATGATATGGGTAAGTGTATATAAAGTAGATACAGAATAAAACAAAGTATTTGTTACATGTGAACTCTTTTAAATAGCACTTTGTGTCCATTTCACTCTGTGTTTGGGAAAGGTCAGATAATGAAAGATCATGTATGTAGAAAGGCTTTTGAAGACTCCAGAAAACGTCATAAATATGGGCACTAGAACTATGCATAGGAAAATATTTTTATCCATTGGCAGTTACCATCTCTTACCGAATAGCAGCATGGCATCTCTTGAGTTAATCTGAGGCTCAGGGAGATAGAGTGATTTTTGCAGTATCTTAAGTATAAGCAGGACTCTGCTCAGGTCTTTTGTTTCACTATGCATTCTCCAATGCATATTCATTGGAAGAATGAATTCTCCAATGGAAGGACTCGTTCAACAGACCTAGTGCCTGCTGCCAATGGAGGTTGGAAGTTGTGTATAGTTAGAGACCCCCAAGTATCATTTCCTAGAATATTGTCTTTCTTGTACCTAGTATGGGGCATAAAGACCCCTGTCATCACTACACTATTATTCCTTACAGGACTCCATAAGAATGTGCTTGAGTCTCCTGTGATATTTCCTTACATGGTGTTTGACCTGCACAAACTGCCACATATGTGTTACAGGGAGGCTGGGGCTGAAGTTGATCATTTCTTACTGGATCAGTCAACAAATGTTGAGCACTTTCTCTGGGCTCTACCTCATGCTAAATACTTTGGTAGCAAAATAAGGTATGGCGTTTGTACTCAAGGAGTATGTAATTTAATAGCTAATTAACATATATAACAATAAATCCACCTACAATGAGAATCTCACCCAATGGTGAGATTTGTAGTAAGTGCTAGGACAGATTCTGAAAAGTGAAACAAATAGTTTTAGAGTAATCGGCAAGGCATTGCAGAGGAGGAACGTTTATTGGGTTCTTTAAATACAAGTACAGGGGAAGGGAAGGACTGTTTTTATAAGTTTAGATATTCTAAGGCTTGGTGGTAAGGTTGATTGTGGCATGTTTGTTGGTTGATGGGGAGGGATGGAGGCGACTGGATAATAATGGAAAATCAAATTAGTTAGGGGGGATCCAAATTATGGGGTTTAATAAAAGCCACGTGGAAGTTGGAGTGGTAGAAAGGAGAAATCTTTAATAGTTTTTGGCCAACAAATGACATCATCCAAGTTCTGTTTAAGGGGCAACAAGTGAGAGGTGGAAGAGTGTGGCATCGGGAAGACCCACCTGAATGCTGGTACAGTAATGTCATAGTGCCATCAGGCCTGGGCTGATGAGGTGGAAGTGAGAAGGAAGCATAAGGTGCCTTTTGACACGCACTTATTAATGAACCGGAAATGGGAAAGGGGGAGATGAATTAAGGCTGCTTTCTGAGCTTTCTGATTGGGAGAAAGGTTATTGCTGTGGACAGTAATGGGGTTGCTAGAAGGTTGGCTGTGGGGAAAAGTTATGCATTTATTTTTGGACATAATTAACTGTGAATTATCTGTCAGGCATTTAAGTTGGAAGGGTCAGCGGACAGCTAGAAGTATGAGACTACAGGCTGGATGAGACATAGGGTGTGTTACTCAGGTGTATTACTTACCCTTGTAGAATAACCCGTAAAGTCCTGGGAGAGGATAAGCTGTCAGAGTTCCAAGGCAGGAGTTCAAGGACTGGCATTGGTGGATATCTTTTAAGGCACAAACCTGAAGAGTTCCTAATACTGTGTTGATTGAAATTAACAGATTTTTTTGGTTGTTTGTTTGTCTTTAAGATTTTATTCGTTATTTTTTGAGAGATGGGCAGAGAGGGAGAAAGGAAGGGAGGGAAATATCAATGTATGGTTGCCTTTCCCTTGCCTCCAGCTACGGACCTGGCTGGAGACCCGGTTATGTACTGTGGCTGGGAATCAAACCAGCGACCTTTGGGTTTGCAGGCCAGTGCCAATCCACTGAGCCACCAGCCAGGGCAACAGGTTTTTTTTTTTCCTTTGGTGATAAAGAGCAGGCATATAATGCTATTTTAGGAATTAGAAGATTCAAAAAGATACGAAGAAGAAAGATAATGTATACTTCCAGTCCCTTTATACATGTGTGCAAGTATTTTTCTTTAAATCTTCACCTTAGGATATATTAATTGATTTGTGGGGAGGGAGAGAGAAACATTGATGTGAGAAACAGACATCAGTATGATAGACAAACATCGATTGATTGCCTCTCGTACCTGTACACATGTTGACTGGGGATTGAACCTCAGTAGGTATGTGGCAACACGGGGAATGGAATTTGCAAGCTTTTGATGCCTGGGATGGCCCTCCAACAGACTGAGCCACCTGGCCAGGGCACTGCAGGTTCAGTTTTGGTTTCAGGATGTTTCTGTTTCAGGTTTTAAGTTTGTATTATTCTCTTTATTCTAAAATAGTTACTTTCTTGGTCTGAAATGTCTTCATTGTTTTGGTGATGGTGAATTCATTATGTGGACTTGCCCACAACTCATCTAAAAAGAAAATGTTTAATTGTTTCTTTAAATTTTGAGGTGTGTCACATATGAGAATTTAAAATACACCCATCTTCAGCTTTGTCTCCAGGTCATTTGTGTTTTCTGTGAAATTTCTATTTTCTATTTTTGCTTATTTTCTATTTTGCTCACTTTCTATTTCAATTTTTCTATTTTCTCTTGTTTGTGAGGGGTTTTTTTGGTATTGATTTATAGGAATTCTTTATGAAATTAAGATACTTTTATACTGTTTAGAACAGTGCCTGATACATAGTAAGAATTAAATAAAAATAGCTGTTATAACTATAATATATTACTATTGTTGTATGTAATTCTTTGTTTTTAGATGTTGCAGATACTCTTCTGTGGCTTGTTTTTCCTTCTATGATACTACTGTGTCTTTTTTCTTAGTATTTTAATATGTATACATAAGGTTTTATTTAAAATTTTGTAAACAGTAATAACCATGGCATACTTACTTTGTATATATTTCATAAGCTGTAACTTTTCTTGCAACTGATGTTTCTTATTTCTTTAACCTTAGAAAGAAGTTAACCCACTTAATCTTCTGTTCAAATTAATTTTATTTTCTACATTGTAGCCTAATTGTAGAAGTATCTGTCTTTCCAAATGTATTTTGATTATTTTTAGCTTCATGATTTAGGGAAAGATATCTGTAACAGTTACCTATGAGAGATCCAAATGAATCCTGAACTACAATTATAGTTGAGTTCTTATGATGTTAAATCATAGACTTAAATTCTTTAAAATATGTAACTTGTTGACCATACTGTTAATGTATTATTTTCTTTAGTTTAGTAGTAGTTCAGAGGTCTAATTATCTTTGATTGATTGTTCTACATACTTGAGAAATGGCAAAAAGGACATGTTAACAGTATAATTTTCAAGTTAACAACAGTGATGATAGCAATGGTAATGATAGTAATTATTTCTTTAAATTGACCACTTGCTGTGTGTTAGGTACTGTTCTAAATTTTTATTAACTATTAAGAATCCCTTTGATCGATGAGAATACCAAGGATTGGACAAATTAATTATCCTCTTTGAGATCATACAGCTAGCAAGAGTGGAATCGAATTTTAAACTCAGGCAATCCAGTTGCAGTCTTAGAGTAGATTCGTAAGATATTTATCAACTTGGGTATTCAAAAAAGTATTAATTCATTTTTAGCTTTAAGAGAAGAATTCACCTAAAACTTTTTTTTTTTTTTAATGTGATGGTAAAGAGAGGGAAACACATTTTCAGTGTGGTAGAGGGGATCAAGTACTTTTAAGGTGGGAGCAAAGGTTGGAGCTGGAGTTGCCTGGGTGCCAAGTTTCCCTTAAGAACAGCTTTGGATCTTTGTGAGTGGTCATGGCCTGTGAAAGATTTCAGGAAATTCATTGCCTTTAATTCAGCCCCCTGCCATGTCCAAATATTTGGAGGATAGTTTTTAAAATACCCCAGAGGGTTCCAATTGATTTTCAAGCTTGGGTAGTTACTATCCAGTTGAGATAGCCTCTTCTAAAAGGCTGCGGTATCAAACTCTCATACAACTATTTGTTAAATAGCTAAACGTATTTGAAAAAATGTCCACATATTAACTTTATTTAGGTTAAGGGAATTTTTTCCTCATAATCTTTATTTTTGACTTAAATAATTCTCATTGATTCGTGTAACAGATTTCTTTAGGTTGCTATTAGTACTTTGGCTATTGGCTATTTTCAGATATAATTTTCACCAGCTGTAGTTTCTTTATTCATTAAACTATTAGCAATAGTTTAAGTACTTAAGTGAATTAAGGTCAATGCATTTACTTTAAAAATTACAGGGTTAAGTGACTAAATGAAAGAATGAAACAAGGTATAGCTTCTTAATCATTCAGAGTAGAATTAGCAGGAAGTTGGAACAATCATGTCTAGGAAAGGTAGTCTTGAGGTGTTACACTTGTAGGGTATTATGCTCATGACTCAGCTAGGGTGTGTATCTTAATGGAAAAATTTGAAAACTTTGCTGTGGGATTTAAATAATATGCTTTTTCCTGCACTGCTTCCCCTTTAAGGAGGGATTGACAAGGTAGCTCTTTTCCCTCCCTTGTATGGTCACAATAAAAAAATTGCAAATTAATTTGCTGCATTCAAGGCATCACACAGATTGAATTCCATATTTGTCTTGGAGGGAAGTCCAGATTCTGTTTGGGGTGATTGAATCTGAGCTTTGTGAGACTGGGTGCAACTTCCTTGTATTCAAGGGCAGGATCATCTTGTCAACAGCCAAGTGCCTTTCAAGATGTAAGTCACTTAGGAGAAATGAGCCCCCCAGATGTGATTTGTTTTCAGTGTTTTTCACTACCCTCTTCCACCCCACCCCCTTCCCCACCACACACAGTGCATCCTAGTAGTATTGCACCTGCTTGCTATTTGGCTGTAGAGCCTGTGAGGATTATTAATGTGAACATGTTTTCCTTCCCTGTGGTTTGGGGACACAAAATCACACTTTAGCCTTTTTCAAGTCTTAGATAAGTACTTGGCAGTTGAATGTGGACTGTAAAAGAAACCCATAAATATTGGGAGAACAAATGCACACATCAGAAATCTGAAAACCATTCTTTTCTAAATTAGCTCCTTTTATGATTTGAGTTAAAGGTGGCCTTGATGTGTCAAAAAAGAAGCTTTATTGCCTTTTTTTTTTTTTTTTTTTTTTTTTTTTTAAGAACCTTGTGACCTTTATGTTGACAAAGCCATTTTGTGTTTGATATTTTTTAAACAAGGGTTGGGATTTTATACTTTGCTAGTTCTCAAGGAGTGGTTATGATTTGTTTCATGGAACAGGTCCAGCATTAGAGGAAGAGTGGTGGAGGCCCTGAACTAGGGGCCTAATGTTGGCTCCAGTTCTAAGTGTGCAACCTTGTTCAAGTCCTGTCAATTTTCTGAGCCTTGGGTTTTAAAAGGAGGTAACAATACCTGCTCATGTACCTTAAATGGTTTGGGAGGGGCAGTGCTGCCTACTTAATGAAGAGTCCTGGGTGACTGAGTCTGACAGTCTTGTTTTGATTGTATGAGTATGTCATTGGATAAAATGCATATTTTGGGTTTTTTAAATTTTTTGGTTTTTTGTTTTTGTACGAAAAAATGGCAGTAACTTTATGTACCACTTCTTAGGGTTAATGCGAAGATCTAAATCAAATGAGGTAATACATATATAAAGTGTTAAATACATTACCCAGCATATGAATGTTTTGTTAATTATTATGAATTATGTACGAGGTGGAGCAAGAGTAGGTTTACAGTTGTTTGTATGGAAAATAATATAATAATAATAACACAAGAATAAATTTGCATACTCTCAACTGTAAACCTACTTTTGCCTCATCCTGTATGGCTACTGTCAGTAACACTCAGGGTGGTATTAAAATTTTATAAACTGATGTGTATGGAATAGAATGATAAGATTTCAAGGTTTCAGTGTTTAGTGCCACAGGCTTACTGCTGAGAAAATCAGAATGTGTAATTAAAAGATAATAGAATTTTCTAGCCCTGGCTGGTAGCACAGTGGACAAGGTGCCGGCCTGCGAACCCAAAGGTCGCAGGTTCGATTCCACAGCCAGGGCACATAACAAGGTTGCAAACCAGGTCTCCAGTCAGGTCTGTGGCTGGAGGCAGGTGAAAAGCAACCATACATTGATGTCTCTCTCCCTCTCTACCTCACTCCCTTCCCCTCTTTCTAAAAAAATAATGAAATAAAATCTTAAAAAAAAAAAAAAAGATAATAGAATTTTCTAATTTCAGAGGGAGAGAGAGGCATCCATCAATGTGAGAGAAACAGAAAACATCGGGAGAGGTCAATGTGAGAGAGAAGCATTGATTGGTTGCCTCCTACATGTGCCCTGCATGGGAATCGAACCTGCAACCTTCTGTTATATGAGATGATGCTCCAACCAACTGAGCCACCTGGCTAGGGCAAGATAACAGGTTTTCAGGGGAAAAAATTGCTGTTATTTTATAGAAATTGAGACAGACGTCCATATGGTTTGTAGGATCTGGGGACTGACAGAGCACTTCTTATACCTCTCTTAGAAGTGCCCATACAGATAAGAGGCACTATTTACTTTATAAGGAGAAAATATCTTCTATTACATACTACATGGGGGAAGTAGTCTCTTAGATAACAAGAACTTAACTATCCACTTCATTGTTTTAAGAAATAACAGTGAGGATAACTGCTGATACAGTTTTTAAAAGCTGGGGGGGTGGGGGTGGGTGGGGAAGGTTAAGGGAAAAATTACAGAAGGACATAAAACCACCTGATAAGTAACTTTTATCTTTTCTACTTGTAACTTTTATAAAGTGAGCAGAGAATTAACCCCCTGCACGATGTGGCACTATTTTATTTGTTTATTAATTTATCACATGCCACAGATAACCTACATTTATTAAACACCAGCCATGTGCTAGGCACTTGGCTTGAAACTGTAACCCACCGATGATGAATAGATGCTGGCATTTCATGCTATAGTTTCTATACTATCTTGAAAAATGGGGGAAGAAATGTCATAGCAGAGTACCTAAAATATGCATTTCTAACATATCTGCTTCTTTTCTACTTTGAAGAAGGAACTGATCATTGCATGTTAACAACCATTTACTCATATAACTCAGTGTACTTCCCTTTTCCTACTCCAAAATCCAAGATGCTGCTTTTTTATCAGTATCTCAGAAACCTCCACTGATACTGGCTTTTATCCAGCCCTCCTCACATCTTGCTGGGTCATTTCAGTTATCTCCGAACTGCCAGGTAAACCTCCCTGTGTGTTTCCCTCCTCTGTTCTCCAAACATCAAACCATCATGAAATCCGAATTCATATTCCAGCAATTCATCTAAAATGTGAATGGATCGTGTCATTTCCAGGCTTAGAATCTTTAAAAATGTCCTCTTTCTCACTTTTCAAGATACCAACCAAATTTCTTGGCATGACATTCATGGTCCCTCTCGGTCCAGTCCTTACTTTCCTATCCAGTCTCATCTCCTGACACTTTCATTCTCCATCTGCATGTGAAATCCTTTGCAGTTCCCTGCTGTTGCACACTGTGAAAGCCTCTTGGTATTTTCAACTCCATAATTTCTATCATCATCCCTTACATTGTATTGTTTTCATATGTTTATACATGTATCTTCCTTGACTAGACCAGACCTTGAAGACAGAATTCTGCATCATTTAACTTTGTATTCTATCCACATGTATCGCTACCTGGCACATAGTACACATGCCCTAAATGTTTGTCAAATAAATAAATCAATGAGGCATTGAAACTACTCCCATGTGGCCATAGTCTATTACTAGTAACATTTGTCATTTTTCAAATTTTTCTTAAGATTTTATTCATTATTTTCAGAGAGAAGGGCAGGGAGGGAGGAAGAAAGGGAAATATCAATGTATGGTTGCTTTTCACCTGCCTCCAGCTACGGACCTGGCTTGCAACCTGGTTATGTGCCCTGGCTGGGAATTGAACCCGTGACCTTTGGGTTCGCAGGCTGGTGCTGTCAGTCCACTGATCCACACCAGTCAGGGCACATTTGTAGTTCTTAACTATATTATCCAGTAACCATGTTTTATAATTCTAATAATCATGTTATAATTAAAATGGAACTTTGATATCCTGTCATCCAACCCTTTCATTTTTTCAGATGCATAAACTTAAAACTAAAGAGACTGACAACTAAGACCAGGGCACACAGTTGACTACCAGTGGCTTCAGGACAACTTTGGCCTGGCTGCCTAGTCCCCCATGTTGTAATTAGGCCTAGCAGATTGAAATGGGGTGAGATTATTATTATTATTATTTTTTTAATTTTATTGTTGTTGTATTACATCCATCTAAGGGTGAGATTTTTAATGCAGTGATGGTTAAATCATTTGTTTTAGTTTGGAATTAAAAGTAACTTAATTATAGAAAAACTTAACTATACACAGACGTAAAAAAGAGAGTATAATTATTCTCATGTACCTTCACCAGCTTAAATAGCTATCAAACCATGATCAGTCTTGTTTCATCTGTATTATTTTGTAGCACATCCTTGGTGTTACATTATTTCATCCAGAAATATTTTAGTATGTGTGGGATATATTTTTGATCGTTTAAAAGGGGTATGTATTTTGGGAAGTTATGATCCTGGCTGGTGGTCGTGTCCAGTGGTCTTCTGTGCAGCACTCTCTCCTTCCCCAGCCCAGCTGCTTCCAGAACTTTCTCTTCCACTGAGCCCATCTCACTGAGCTTCTTTGTCTGTCTGCTCTGGAAGGAGTTGTGCTTTTTCATTTAAACGCTGTTAGAGGTGAAAGGGAAAAAAGACGGTGTCGCTATTAAGGAAAATAATAGAAAGCAAGGTATTCTATTTATGTATAAAGTTAAGTAGGGTTTACAAATTATCCACAAGAAACTTGTAAAATTCCTTGAAATCTTTGTCATTTTACTTTTTGAAGTTATACTATAAAACTTACCATTGCAGTTTTTGTTACGCATTATTATAAATATACACAAAGCTACTGAGAAAAATAGAAGGAACATTTATGTGTCTGCTGCACAAATCTCAATATTTTGCGATACTTGCCTCAGATTTTATTTATGTAACAAAACGTTACACATAGAGTGTGAGGTGCCTTTCTAGTCCTCCTGTCCCTCCCTCCCCAGAAATAACCATGATCCTGGATTTAGAGTTTTTATTGTTCCCAATGCATGTATAAACATATGTTGAGCAGTGTCTTCTCACCTTTCATAAATCAATTTTACCCCTTTCATTTGATCTTTATGTCTAAAAATGTATAGCCCACCAGATTACCCCAGTTTCACTTAATAAAGGCTACGTGAAGTACTGTTTTACTGTCTACAGTAAACCTCATTACAGATGGAGTTCTGGGGCTTGTGTGGGGATGCTGTTCACACCCTGCTGTGTTCTCTGCTTGACAGAAAGTACTAAAGTTGCCTTTAAAAATAAAACACTTTAAAGGGACTGGCAGGAACCTCAGAGGGTTAAATACATAGTCTTAACTTCCAGGGAAGTTCTCTGCTCATTTTCAAAAAAGATAACCTCCGTAAGTAATGCTCACTGCCATGACCAATTGGTAAGAAAGTCACTGAAATGTCTTACACTGCATTATCTAATAATGCTTTAAAAATTAATTGCAGAGTTTGCATACAATATAAATTTTTAAAAAATGTTTTTACGGCATATCTTCCCAGTATTCCCATCTATGTTTAGCATTATTTTTTGCTCCTTGGAAGAGGATTAGGTGCTCATCCTGTTTATTCAGTAATGACAAAAAAAAAAAAAAAAAAAAAAAAAAAGCCCTTTTTTTCTTTAAAAAGAAAACAAATGTAGTGTTAGAAATTTCTGACTCAGTTATTTTGGAGAGAACTATCTCCTTCCACAAATAGATGAGCCCACATACGAGGCCCTCTGAGTGAACTGGTAAATTTCCATGATGTCAGAGAGCCGGGTGGAGTTCTCATGTGTGCAAGTCCGATGCAATAGGGACTTTTCGGCCACATGGAGGGGAGTAGGATCAAGTTCTGGTGTTGAACAGTCCCTCAAGCCGCAAAGCATTTAGGGATTTCTCATTGGGGTAACCTGTCATCTGAAGTAGCTGCTGCAAGAACAAAGAGACATGCTTGCTTACAGGATACCTGACCTTCTCTTAGGGTGCTGTAAGTGTGCCTCAGTCTTGACTTATAAACCAGGTTGAGATCATTATTGTTTTTCTTGCTTTGGGCTTCCGATAGCTGTTTGTAAATTTTGATTACTGCCAGGGATTCAGTTAAGCTAGAGCTGAGCCACCCAGTTTTTCCATTGACCACTGCAGCCCGCACTCATCAGGCCTTGTTCTGAAGCCCCGCTTATGTCAGAAAGGGCCACCCAGGCTCTTTGGTCACAGGTCCTAGTTATGTTTGTGAGTTAGTCTTGCTTTTCCCACAATATTACGTATAGAATTGTAGTGTGTTCGTGTTATCTTCCCTCCTGTTTGGGTCCCTTCCTACTAGTATACTGTCCAGGTGCTGATGATGCCAATTATTTGATCAGTCTTACCTAGAATCAGTGGAGCTACGAGCTTAGCTAGTGTCTCCTTTCTATGTTTCTGTCTTTGGTCAGACTGCAGTCCCAACTGGCTTGCCGACCCCACCTCATCAGCTTACTGCATATCTTATTTTCTGTAATCAATAACATTTGGATGAAGCTTTTAAAAAAGGGACTTTAAAAGACCTTAACCTTGAATTTGAATATTCATTCCTCAGGTAGTAGAGAAATACCTTGGCAGGGGAACAGAAATCAAAATGGTAATTTTAAGCTCAAGCCTGAAGCTGGGTTAGTTTAAATCATGCTTTTACCTCTTTTCAAAAAGATGATAACCCATTAAAATCTGAACTTTATTTTTAATTGAATTTTACAAGTAGATTCTTAAATTTATATAAAAGAGAGTTAAAAATTGGGGGAAAATAAAGGAAAAGGGGAGAAACTTGCCCACCCAAATCCCAAACTATATTTTATAGTTCTGAAGATAAAATAGTTTGGTTTAGGTATGAAGAAAACATAGATCATAGATGAATGGATGGATGGATCCCAAGCTAAATCTATAGCTCCTAATGGTGACCAGTTTCTGTAACTAAAATCCTAAAGCTTTCAAAAACTGTTTAGTCATAATATTTTGGTTTCCAGAACATTTGGAGTAAAAGCCTTCTTCAGTCTTCTGAAACAACCAAGTAGAAGCCACTTATTTGATTCATAGGTGCATAATCATGAGATAGAAAGCAGTTACTTAGTGTCAGACAGGGATATCGGTGTTAGAACTTACAGATACCACATAGTCCAGAACTCAGACCTGGCTGTCAGTGTACTGAGAGTCAGTTTCTTTGCAGGATCAACCCCTTATCCTAGAGCTGCCACTGCCCTGGGGACTCTCCAGCCTGACTGGGGGCTCCATGCTTTTCCAGCAGGTAGTCAGGTGACTATATGCCTCACTTCTGTACAATGAGGGAGATGGACCGGATAATATAGTTGCTATTTTCAAGTTCTGGAATTCTAGTAGTCTTACCTGTTTCTGGACTAAATTTGCAATCTTTGACTTACAGTGGATTCTAGAAAAATGCAGAACAGAATTGAACTCATAAGCTGATTTATGGGAGGGTTTGCCAGTATACTCACTTGAATTGCAGGATATCCTTGGTAACCACAAACTATACAATTTACTTTTTGTCCCATTTTTGGTATCTTTTCTCTCTTTTATAGGTTTTTCTTTTTTTTCTTTTACAAAAACACCAGAATTGTGTTTTAGAGATGAATAAAATAGTACAGCCCTGTTTGGTGCTTATGTAATACGTTCAGGTATTGATTGCAAAGGTCACTAACCTTGGAGTTTTTTTGTATTCTGGTGTTTTAATGAGGTGGGTACCTCCTGGATTCTCTCACCATTGCAGAAGTCAAATAGTCTGGGTGTTTAACATAATATCTGAGTCTGATGAGTCACATGGCATGTCTGCTTTTAGCTGGGAACAGATTTCGTTGGTCACTTATAATGGTCAAAAAGTCTCTTGGGAGAGTTGACTCAAAATAACTAAAAGTAACTCATAGCTACTTACATCTTAAAATTGTAAACTGGATGATACTATGTTTTAATTTTAGCCTAATTCAGTTTTTGCCCTCAAAAGGACTGCTGCTTCTGGCCCTTCAGTTGTTAAACGAGACTGGTCTCCTTTAGCAAGTGGTTTTCATTTGAAAATGAACCATAAACAAAATAACATAGTAACTATCAGATTAAAATTAAGAGTCATAAAAGAAATTGGTAGAGCTGTGGCCTTGTGGCTCAGTTGGTTGGAGCATCATCCCATCCACCAAAAGGTTTCGGGTTCGATTCCTAGTGAGGGCACATGACTAGGTTGTGGTTCCATCCCCAGTGGGGAACTGAATGGGAGACAGCTGGTAGATGTTTCTCTCACATTGATGTTTCTATTTCCCTCTGTCTCTCTCTTTTTCTCTCTCTAAATTCAATGAACACATCCTCAGGTGAGGATTAAAAAAAGAAATTGGTATAATGGAGGAATCCACATAGCTCTCTCCAAAAGCTCTCAGAGCTTTGAATAGTTCAGATGAATGGGAAAATTAAAATATGAGTTTATGTTTTCAATTAAAGTCATATCCTAGACATTTATATTTTACATTTTCACTTAAACTTGTGTATTTTCAAGTTTTTATTTTATGTGTGAATGTCAAATCTATTTCTCTCTCTCTCTCTCTTTCTCTGTTCCTGTCATTTCTTTTAGAAGTTTACTTGGAAGAAAGTGAAAGGCAAGAATTTAGAGATGACACATTTTTTATAGTTGGGCTGCTTCCCAAAGCTTGCCCCTCCTCTTTCCTTTACCAGCAAGTCACCCCACCTGTCACCACTCCTCCTTTTCCTGCCATGTCTGCTTATTGGTTGTTCTCTGGTCACACCAGGCCTTCACTTTTTAGACAAAATAGAACATTTTTGGTTGTACTGGTATTTTGAATCAGGCATCATCTCCTTTAGAAGTAAAGGAAAGTGGGGATATTAAAACTAGAGCATTTATGTTGTCTCTTCTTATGATTTTGGAGTAGTTTTCTTACCGTAGATAAGACTTGACGTTAACTTAGCTAATAATATTTGTGCTGCCTGAGTTTTGATTTTGATAAGGGCCTTTTGATTCACCAGTAAAAAAGCTATTTTAGAAGAATTGACAGTTTGAGGCCTTGTAAATAGGCACAAGGATAAGCCACCAAGAAATTCTTCCTGAAAAAAGGTGTAGGAGATGACAAAAAATTTTCAGAATTCCCATTAGTCTTATGGTTTGTCTTTAGTTTTATTCCATACTTCAGACTCTTTTTGCTGTTCTTTATAATCCTCCAGTAAACCAGAACTAAGAATTTGGTTCATAGTGGGGAAAAATCCAAGTTTAGCGGTACCTAGGAAGAAAATACCTCTCTGGGCTAAAAGAAGAAACTTGATCCTCTTATTACTGCTCTCTTGTGTGCTCAGATGCAGTTGCTCCTGAAGTGCTTTTTTCTTATTTCTTCCCATCTGGAAAAATTGAAAACTAAAAGACTGATAAAGGTTAAAATTTAAATTATCCATAATTTACTCCTTTTTTTCTTCATATAGTAGAGCTTATATTTTACATAAAGATAGAACTTTATATCTTGTGTACCTACCTAACATTCCTCAAACTGTTAAGTTTTTTAGGGGAAATTTCTTTATTGTTATTTTTATGGTATTTCATGCTATTATTATTCCACCAATCATTTTATCTAATTTTAAACATTTATTTGTTATTTTAAACAGTGTTTTGAGTTAATTAAAAAATGATAAATCTTTGCTGTAATTTTTATTTATTAATTTAAAGTATTAATTTTTTAAAAGATTTTTATTTTTAGAGAGAAGGGAAGGGAAAGGCAGAGACAGAGAGAGACATCAGTGTATGGTTGCCTTTCACCTGCCTCCAGCTACAGACCTGGCTGGAGACCTGGCTTGCAACCTGGTTATGTGCCCTGGCTGGGAATCGAACCAGAGACTTTTGGGTTCACAGGTTGGCACCAATCCACTGAGCCACCAGCCAGGGTTTAAAGGTGGAATTATTATGTCAAAAGACATAAAAACCTTTAAGGTTCTTGATACAAATTGCCATAGTCTCTGTTAGAAAGTAATGTAATCTCTACTGGCAATATAAGCACTGGAAGGGAGTGATAGGATCAAGATGGTGACATTAAGTCATTTCCCAACTTCAGTCCCCCTTACAGACCAACTAGCAACTATCACCACAAGACACTATTGTGAAAACTCTAAAACCCTGGGCAGAAGCTGGAGTACCCTCCACCCCAGACCTCTTGCAGCCTTGCTTGTATACTGTTAAACAGTCCTCTTAAGTATAATCTCTGAACCCACATAACCAGGAACACTGGCAGTGACCCAGAGCAGCCTTGGAGCCTCATCTGTGGTACCGCCCAGCTGGAGAGTGAACCCTGTAGCTCTCAGAGCCCAGCTGATGGCCCCACTCAACTGTTGAAAACAGCTTGCGGCCTCCTCCAGGTAGGGGATGAGCAAGTGGCCCTATCCATTTGCAGAATATAGCCGGTGACCTCACCTGATATGGAGGCTTGCAGTCTGTAGCCTACCTAAATGCAGGATATAGCTGGAGGCCCCTCCCAATCACAGAACCTGAGTAGTCTAACAATGGAGCATAGCCATGCCTACCTGACCACAAAACCCACCCTGCGTCCCTGTTCGATCCATAGCATAGCCAGAGGCCTTCATCTGACCTCAGAGCTTTGCCTCAATGTAAAGTCCAGTTAGCAGCACAATTTGGTAGGAAATGCAGCCTGAGATCACACCCAACTAGGAGTGATTACAGAGATCAGGCTATAGCTGTGTCCAATCATGGAGTCCAGCCAGTGACACCACCCTGACTGGGAACACATCCCAGCAGCCCCACCAGTTAGGAGTCAGCATTCCCAGTGGCTTTGTTTGAACGTGCAGCTCAGCTGGCAGGCTCACCCAGCCACAGAGCCCAGCCAGCAGCACCACCTCCTGACTTTGGGGCACGGGCAGTGGCCTCACCCAGTTGGAGACCCCAGTAGAAAACCCTGCAAGGGGAGAGCAGTGGGGGAAAATGGGATAACTATAGTACACCAACAATAAAATAATTTTTTTTGAAAGAAAGGTGGGAAAAAAAGCAAGCCCTGCTTCCCCACAGGCACCACCACTACCCCAAACCGAACTGGCTAGTGAAGGCTTTTCTCTGCCCAAGTGAACCTGTAAGGTCTGGAGTAGGAGACCACTTACCTAAAAATGTAGATACCAACACAGGGAATCAAGAACACAAAGTATCAGGTAAGCATGACATCCATAAAGGGAACTAATAAAACTCCATTAATGACCTAAAAAAATGGAGATCCATAAATTATCTGACTAAGAATTTAAAATAATCCTATTAAAGAAGCTCAGTGAACTTTAAGAACACACAGACACCAAATGAAATAAGTGAAGCAATGTGTAAACAAAAGGAAAAGCTCAACAAAGAAATAGAAATTATTTTAAAAAATCTAACAGAGATCTTGACATAAAGAATATGATGAAACTGAGGAATTTAATTAAGAGTTTCAACAACAGACTTGACCAAGGCAAGCTGAAAAACAAGTCAGTGAACTATAAGATAGGTCTTTTGAAATTATCCAGTCAGATGAACAAAAAGAAAAACGAATGCAAAAAAAGATGAAGAAAGCCTACAGACTTATGGGACATAATGAAGAGATACAAGTATGTATCGCGGAAACCCCAGAAGGAGAAGAGAAAGGGACAGAAAGTCTATTTAAAAGCAATAATGGCTGAAAACTCCCCAAATCTGGGGAGAGAAATAGACATCCAGATTTAAAGAGGCGCAACAGACTTGAAATAGGTTGAACCTAAGAAGGCCAGTACATATATGTGGAATCTTACAAAACAAATAGAAACAGAGGTTAGTGGTTGCCATGGGTGTGTGGGAAGGGGTAAAGATGGCTGAAGTGTACAAGCTTTCAGTTATAAGTCCTGGGGACCTAATGACCAGCATGGTGACTCTAACAGTACTGTACTATATATTTGAAACTTGCTGAGATAGTCAATCTTAAAAATTATCACCAAACACAAAAAATTGTAACTATATGAGGTGTGACCAGTCTTATTGTGGCAACGTTGTGCAGTATATTCACATGTCAGATCATTACATTGTACACCTTAAAGTTACCCAATTTTATATGTCAACTCTATCTCAATAAAGCTAGGGAAAAAAAGAAAAAAACATATGCAAATACAGGTGGTGTATGAAGAAGGAATCTTTTGGTAGACTGGACCCTGAGGGTTTTCCCCTAAGTAGAGACTACTTTTATGTAGAGAACATAATGCATTCCTTTAAGTTTCCATGTCTTTGATTTACTGGTAAAATTGAACATTTCTGATATGTTTGTTAATTACTTTTATTGATGTAGTATCTCAATATTATCTTTTTATTATTAGGATCCTTGTTGCTTTGCAACTTTAATATTAAAATAGTTGTATTCTAAACTGTACATATTTTAAGAATTACAATTTATTATTTTAATATATACCTTTAATGTATACTTATAATATACACTGTTATTTTGCAGTTTTCCCCTAAATGATGGTCTCTTAATCTTGTTTGATATACATATTGTATATTCCAATTTTTATATAATGATACCTAGCACTATTTTTGTTGTAATTACCTTTTAATACAATTCATTCCCTTTTAAAGATTAGTTATCTAATTTCCTTGAAGTTCTATTCATTTTTACTTTTATTGCCTTACTCCTTACTTTCCTTCCCTTTTTAGTCTTTATTTTTTATGTTCACCCTTTTGAACCATTTGAAATTTATTTTAGCCTTTGGACTGAAATGGATATCTAACTTACTTTGATTTTCAAATAGATAACCAGTTGTTCCAACACTGTTAATTAAAAAATTCTTCTCTTTTCATAACCTATGATTAGATTATCTCATAAAAAGACCAACTTTTTTTTGTTTTTTGATCAGGGTTATTCTTAGGTATTTTATAAATGTTCCCCATCTCTTCTTCCCTGCTATTTTTGTGAACAGGATTATTTTCTCATTTTAAAATGCATATCTTTAAAATTAACATTAATGTTACTCATTAAAATGTTAATTTTAATGATAATGAATTAAAAACCTTAAGTCAAACTAATATTTAAAAAATAATTTTGTTGCCCTGGCTGGGTTGCTCAGTTGAAGTGTTGTCCCATACACCAAAAGGTGTGGGTTCAGTTCCTTGTCAGGATGCATCCCAAGGTTGCAGGTTCAACCCCCTGGTCGGGGCATGTATGGAAGGCAACCAGTCAGTGTTTCTCACATTGATGTCTCTGCCTCTCTCCCACCCTTTCTCTCTTTCTAAAATTAATAAACATATCCTCAGGTGAGGAGTGAAAATAATTATGTTCACTGACCTCTATTCCTTATGACGAAAGGAAAAGACAGAGGAAAACATGATATTGGGCTGTGGGAAGTAGATGGAAGCATGGCTCAGCTGACAAGGTAAAGGGAAGGATAGTTCCTTTCTGGTGCATTAGATATCTTCTTTGTTGATTTCCCAGCTCCAGACTGCAAGTCAGAGTCATGGTTTAAATCTGGTAGACCAGAATTCTCTAGGTCATAGGTCTCTGCTTTGCACGTGCTCTGTTCTTTCCAAGAATTTCCCTAGGCTACTAAATTCATGTCCATAAACTCCAGAAATTCCAAATATATAGATTCTGTATGTGAATAGAATATATACCAATTTGTGGATATTTATAGTCTATTTTTGTTTTCCATGTTATTTGTATTTTACCTCTGAGTAGTTTCTTGTTTACTACTTTGAAATCTTTACTTACATCCTCCCCCACCCCACCCCCACCCCCGTTCTCCCTTCCCTCCATGCCTTCCACTTCCCCATTTGCAAATTGTGTTATTTTTTCTCTTTTAAGCCTAATCAAGGTGTGTTGTATGGGCACCAATTATTAGAAATAGATTTTTCAAAGTTCAGAGGGATTTTTAATAATTATTTGGATCAACATATTAAAGTAGTCTGCCATTAACAGCATTACTATAGCCAGATAAGCATTTGGGAAATCAAACCATTGAAGATATTTTCGTCAGCAGGAAAAAAATTGTCTCTTTCTAAAAACAATACTGAAAATAAAAATGATAATGTTAACTTCACCAGCAGACTTAAGACTCACACACACAAAAAAGAAAAGCATCTATTAATTCACTCCTCTGCACTAGTGAATAGGGCACACACCAAGTGTGTGTAATTAAAAGCAAAACAAATGCTCTTCACATTATAAATGAATTGCCTATTGTCTCATAAGAGTTGTTATATCTTGTGAGAGAAGCGATTAATTGTTCACTGGAGCACTTGTTTCTTCCCTAGGTACTCCCTGAAATCACTACTAACTTCTAGTACAACTTCTGTGAAAACTTCTGTTTTTACATCAAGTCTTTTTAAGAAACTGATTGGTACTTTCTGATATATTTCTCTACGTTAAAAACAACCTAATCTGTCAGATCAAGTAGGTTGTAAGACTAGGAAAAATAGGGACTATGTACTAGCGACTCACTTAGAGTAGCAGTCCAAGGCAGGAGACATGCTTTTGAAGATCAGGCAGGGAAGGGAAGAAAATTAATCATTTTTGCACATTTAACATGAGTCAGGTGGTGTGTTTTAAATACTTTCACCTTAATTTGTTGATTTATTGAACACTTATCTGACATTTCTCAGTGCCAGGCACAGTTTTAAGTCCTTTACAAGTATTAACTTTCCTAATTCTTAAAAGTCTTATATTAACATAGTCAGCATGTACATGAGTTGGACATTGTTCTCATGATTTTCATCAACTGGAAACTGAAGCACAGAAAGTTTTAAGTAATTTGCTTAAAGTCACACAGCTAGTGAGTGTCTGGGCCAAAATTCACACCCAGGCAATCTGGCCCTTTGTCACTGCCACCGCCATGGAAGCATCACATCAACACTATTAGGTTGACACACTTGTTAGTGATGCTGGTCTCAGCTCTGCTTAAATAACTCAGACATGGTCAGCCTTGAAGCAATTATCTTTCCCCACCAGGTCAGCTCTTCCTATACTACCTATCCTTACTAATAAATGACAGGACCACTTACCCTGTCATCCAAGGCTGAAATCCAGAGATAATTACAAATTTTAATCTTTACAGCTGAGTAGCTGCACCCTTTTTAAAATTTCTTCTGCTATTTTAAAAAGGACTGTACTTTCATATGCTTACAGGGAGCAGGCAGTAAAGCTCACAGGGAATAAAATGAGTGAAGGAAGCTGGGCACAGGTGAAAGCTGGTGGCCTTGTTATTGGGAAACCCAGGCTCTTCTTGCAGATGCAGCAGAGAATGACAGATCAACAGGCCTATTAGTGCGCATGCAAAATTGATTAATGAATGGGAGAGCAAAAACAAGGGTGGCCAGAGTGGGGGTGGCAACCTCACCCTAGTGTGGCCGGAGGCCTGGTGGCAAGAGCCTGGGGCCAGAGCAAGTCCTATATTTTGAGGACTTAGGTAGTTGCCAGGATGAAGTAGTTCCGTATTGATTGACAGGTAAAGGTGGTGCCAGCTTTCCAGGACTGGGGCATGGGTACCCAAAGGTGTTCGTGGTCTTCTTCCTTTAGGCATTGTGGGCCCTTTCTGGCCTGTGGGGCCTTGGGATGTAAACAGTTTGAAAGGCTTTCCTGTCCAAAGAATGGAAACAACACATAGAATTCCAAGGACTTTTCTCTTCTCGTGCTAGCAGTGTTTCTTGTGATATTGGAACACCTGGCCATATTATTAGACCGAGCCCAGAGCTGCTGGATTAGCAGGTGAGGCCTGCCTTCCTCTGCTCCCAGCCTCCTGTAACAGACGGTGCTGGGATGTGGTGGTGTTGGCGGTGGAAATCAGGCTCTTCCATAGGATCATGAGGAAAGCATTCCAAAGACCCGCGCATGGGAAATGGTGGCGTGCCAAGATGGTTTATCGGGTGGAAGTAGAAGCTGACCCTGGGTTTCCAGGGTCTCATCATTCTGCGGTCTGCCATGGAAAAAGTTTAACCTTGTCTTCAGCAAGGCCAAAACAGAAGCCAGGGTCCATAGTTTCCGCTTCATGGTAAAACTCAGTCCTTTAGGATCCTGTGTCTCCTGCTGCAGATCTTGGCAGCTGCTAAACCCACATGGTTGAGTGCCCCCAGGAGAGAGCACTTCACTGGTGGCGTTGGGGTGGGAGCAGAGAAAACCTCTTTGTTCCGTTGGGATTGTTAGCTTGGGTTCGGGATGCACCAGGTGCTCTTTCAAAAGAACCAATCAACTTCCCAAGCTTTTTGATGGGTCCAACCCCATAGTTAGACTGCCAGGCGGTTATGGTCTGGCACCCCAGCTGTGTATCCCAACAATCTGATACTGGAGGGTGGAGGGAGGAGTGTGAATCCCACTGGCAGAGCCACATTGTGAACCCCTGGGGTGTGAAGCAGGCTCATGCTCCCCAGTTTATTAAGCTCAATGTCTAATTGCCTTTGCTTTTATTTATTTATGTATTATTTTTTATGAGTAACTCGTTAACTATCTGCATACAGTAACAGTATTGCTAGGAGGCTGCTGCTTCTCTGTTCCAGCGGTCTATTTCCAGGGAGGAAATATTATATTCGACAGGTCTGATTTTTCAGGAGAAACCTGAAATCTGAATTTTTATGTGTAATCTTCCAATTTTTAAATCACAGTGCAAGGCAACATAGATGTGGCTGTAGGCCACCAGTTTGTAACCCCTGGTTATTTATTATTGAGTCCTGCTAGCCTCATTTACATTCTTCTGGTCTAATCTACTCCTAGCCTTTTTGCCACCCACCCTATACTAGCGTAATCTATCCAGAGTTAAATAAATAGTGTGTTTGAACTGTCAGGTAAAGCAATTCTGTTTTCCTCCTTTAAAAGTTTGATGGGAAACGGTTGGAAACACCACATCTATATATAGGTGGCCTGAGTGCCAAATTTGTTATCACCCTTCCCCAGGCTTGATAAAGGAAAGAATGTTGCATTTAACATTGGTGGTGCCTCCATTAATAAATAGGAGAGTCAGGAGAAAACACATGAACAAGAAAATCAAGGGCACCTCGTGTTGTTTTTATCAGTTCAGAAATTCTAGACTTGCAAATTATATCCTGTTCTTTTTCTGGCTAAAGAAAGGGCTTTAGTAAAAGACAAAGAATAGTGTAAAATCCATTAGAGGAATAAATTTGCAGTATAGTGAAGTGCCAGTCATCTAGATCATTCTTTGTGATAATTTGGTCAGTTCTGTTCTTAGTTTTGTTTGAGTTTTTAAAGCCTATTTGTGTCTGGTTAGAAGAAAAATTTTTTCTTAATTTTAAAGCTAATTTCTAAGAGATACTGTTTAATCAAGACTAAATGTAGAATTTTTGGCTTTTGCTGTAATTGTATCACTCGAGTATGGTTAGTTTATAATCCAAAGGAAATTATCATATGTAAATATATATTATTGAAAGTCCATTGAATTTAAGTTCAGTTACTCACCATCATTTATTTATAGAATGCCTACTGTGTGTTCAGTACTTTGTGTCACATATCAGGTGGCATAATACTTGCATTAGAAAGGTGAACAGACAGGCGTA